>CM024755.1:30107367-30307367 GCA_014218235.1 Colocasia esculenta | reverse complement strand
TTAACATATGCATCGGTCAAATTATTGGGAGGGTGATTAAAGACGACACTTGAGAGATTTACCTTCTAGCTAGGTGGTCAACGCGAAAGATCAGTTAAGAGAAGTCATCGAACATGACAACATTCCGTCCTAGTCATTGAATCACTTGAAATTTTTGTCATCCTTTTGAGTAAAACTTGTTGCATATCATAGGCTTGCTCCATATATATATTTGGAGTGTACACACATTATGCAAGGCTATTTTTTCTCCAAACTTCAAACACATCGACACATATCTGGGTCGTGACATGATTGATAGATCAAAGAAAAAGCATCAAACATGTTAAAACCATACACCTTTAAATGGGTCAAAAACAGCCACCCCAATACCGTCCTCTCTCTCTCTCTCTCTCTCTCTCTCTCTCCTCTATATATATATATTATTATATATGGAGAGAGCGAAAATCGAAGCCCACTATCTCCTTACCTAAAGGCCCATAAGACCAAATCTGACCGGAAAGATGGCAGCCATTTGCTGAGATCCTAAATAATTGGGCCCAAGAAGAGCCATAAGACCCAGATCGGGTGACCCATGTTGGAAAATCGTGATCAGAGGTATATAGGTATGTATCGCACAGGAAATCGAAATGAAATATAACTTTAGAAAAGTAAAAAATCTTAGTTACCCAAAAGATGCAACTGCCTCCTTACTGTGAGCTTAATCCTTACATATCCGTCAGATAGATGGTGAAAAATCTAAGCCCTCTTAACAATTCCCTCTTCATGGAAGGTTTTTGCACAAACTAAAAGGCATATGACTCTTGCATTTCTACAACTGATCAGAGCTTACATCTTAATCCTGAAGACAGCACATTATGAAATAGCTTGTTTCAAGATCTTCAAATATAAGATATCTAATTAAGCACCTTTAAGCCATGGACCCATTGTACTTGTAGTTATTTCTATGCAATAGGAGTGTGGTGATCACTAGTAAGACCTCCATAGATTCTTCGGGTGTGCCTCCAAAACTCCGAGTACATTTGTACTAGACAGTAGAGGCCCGGCCCCTAGGGTGTCACTGGGCCGGAGGCCCGGAACCCGGCCGGTTTTTTCTGGGCTGGGCCTAATTTTTTATAAATTTTATATTTCAGCCCGGCCTGGCCCGGAAAAAATCTAGGCTGATTTCGGTCTTGGCCTGGCCCGGTCGGCCCGCCTCCCGCGCCCCTCTGCCGGCCCGCGTCCCCGCCCACCTCGGCCTGCGTCCCCGCCCGCCTCGGCCTCGCCGCACCCCGCCTCGGCCTCCACGCCCCCCGCCTCGGCCCGCGTCCCCGCCCGCCTCGGCCTCCCGCGCCCCCGCCTCGGCCCGCGCCCCCGCCTCGGCCCGCGCCCCGCGCCCGCCTCGGCCTCCCGCGCCCCCGCCTCGCATGCCGCTCGCCCAGGCCGGGCCAGACCGGGCCTGGGCGGGCCTCAAAACTGACACCGTGCTGGGCTTTTTTTGTTAAACCGGGCTTTGCCCCGGCCTGGGCCGGCCTGGGCCGGTTATCTGGAGGCGGCTGGACCTGGGCCAGACCAGGCCCGGTCCAGGCCCGGCCCATTGACACCCCTACCGGCCCCATAATCTACCACATTTAAGGCAACATTTGGAACAAAGTTGATGACACTTTTGACCTGCAAAATCATGAAAAAGATCAATCGCGCTTCCAAAAGCTCTCATGTGACATTGGCTTCTGTGCACGATGAATTTTGAACTCGAGAGAGAGATAGAGAGAAGTTTTCCTCTCTCTTCGCTCTGTGAAAAAGTCAAATTTTTTCACTTTTGGAGATTCGAGGCACGACGAAGACAGAGATAGAGAGGCCTTTTTTTTTCTTTTTTTGCAGGTGGGACATGGCGACAGGTCTCTCATCACCAGTGCCGATTAAATGGCGCGAGATCGCATCCATGACGCGACGGTGAGCGGGAATCGGCTTTTAACCGATTTTTTATTTCTGACCTAAAGATGACCCCCCACCAATTAATATGGGCTTATAACCCCAAAGGATCACACATTATTTGCCCAACACTCTTTTTATGGACTTATTCCTAAGAACTTAAAAGGGGTTCAATTCTTAATTTCCGCGAGTAATTTACTAAATAACTTAAGATCATAAGGAATATATATATTAAATAAACAAGCCGACTGAAGTGTCTCATCTGAAAACAAGACAGATTATATTAACAAAAAAAAAACATTTTTTGTTTCTTTCATAGTCTGACCCTCCCTAATAAATCTTGATACTGTATGTCATTTCACATGAAACCAAACAAATCTCTTCTTCCGGAGTACAACCCCCTCATCTCACACCCTGTGGAAGGAGAAAAGGAGCATGGGATGAGGTTAGCTCAGACGTCCACAGCCGCCCGCCCGCCCGCCCCTCTCAGGGCTGGCTGTCTTCACCAGTCACCAGTGAAAGGGACACAGTTGTGGCACAGCTAGATCCATGTGAAGCACACAACTGACAACACCGCCAAGGGACTCCACATGCTGAGATAACGTGGGCTTCTATTAAAAAAGCCCACAACAACTGTCACTCCCTCTCCCCCAAGGAAAGAGATGAGAAATTGCGATGAAAAGGTGATGGAAGAAGGAAGCAAGAAGCTTCTTTCTCACACGGACGACCCCTTCTTTTTCACATCACAGCCATGCATGGGTAGCTGTCTCCTCGTGAATCTCATGTTTAACAAGTAAATGTCGAACAGGAGCTTTGATGGGGTCAACTGATCAGTGTTGTTTCAAAGTAGGCTGCTCATATGAAACTGGTATAGAATGAGATGTGAGGTCATATGCTTAGATCTCTCACGTGGATATGTATATATATATATATAGGGCATCAAGGACACAGTACGTCTGCATCTGAATCTTGGGTTCTTTAATTGAATGTTCGGTTGAGGTCGTGTTTTCATATTAATTTTGGTGATCGGCCAATTGGAGTGATACAGCTGATCAGCTTAGAAATCAAGACACAGATCTCAGTTGGCGTTTGGTACCTATTTCTTATAATCAAACACAGAGTAAACATGCATGTGGGCCGATGGATTAGTTTAGACAGGTATCTATCTAGATGTGGCTCTTGCGTATGATTGGGGTTGATGTCACCCTCATTTGTTTTTATTTTACCAAAGTTGTAACCTTTTTTTTCTTTTTGGGTTGGACTATGCTGAGCCCCACTGGAGATTTGATAAGATAAATGTAAAAGAGACACACTGGAGATAGAACTTTTGGGTTCTTCTTGTCTAATTAATTAAGTGTCCCCCCCCCCACCCCAAAAAAAAAAATGTAAAAAGTAAAAAAAAAAAAAAAACCGTTTCCTTAGCTAATTTTTGAGGTTAGATACCTCTGGATCTAATGTATTTGATGTGTATCGGCATCACCATCATATCATATCATCTATATATAGATGAATGTACTTCATGGCCTGAATTAGCTCAACCATAGCCCAATTCGATATGAATATCGACCATGGAAGTAAGTAATTAGGGGTTTTGATGGGTTTGGGAATATATGCGTCAATCTGTCAATATATACTATGAACTCAAGGCATATCTCAAAGTCACAACCAAGGGTGTTTGTGAAGAGTAGAAGCCAGCCCCTTTTCTTGACCCATGCATTTCATTAAATTTTACCTCACATCATCAGGAAGTTGGCCATATAATGCGAGAGACGTCTTCTTTGTGTTAAGTGGGAAAGAGGAAGACGACGCGCATTGCATATCACCATCATCTTCCTACTTTATGAGAAAAAGAAGAGAAGAGAAGAAAGAGAGAAGGAAGAGAATGTATACCTTTGTAATAGTGGTGGACACGAATGGGATTTCTGATTTGTGTTTATATATATATATATATATTATATATATATTGAAGATTTGCGTGTACACGCAAGATGAGATAGATCACTCATATTTTCTACGAGAGATAAAGTGGGTCATGTAATACAAAATTATTTTCAGTGTGTTTTTTACGATTAAAGATATATGCGCTATTATAGTTTAAAACTAGCTAAGAAAATTGTGTTGGTGATGTATCCAATGATCAACTAGAAACATCAATCAAAGTTATGAATTCTGGCAACCGATCGAGATCACTTTTAGATATAGGACATCAAAGTTTAAAGTGAAATTGGTAATGCACAAGACAAGACTCTTACACATTTCTTAACTCTTGCCTTGTTTCAGAATCATCAATGATCCTTATCAGAGATTGTTCAAGCACATTATCAATCTCACTTTCATGTCATATTTAAAAAGATAAATTAATTAATAATTTCTGACTGTAACAGGAGAGGTCTTTTCTATAACAAAATTTAACATATACTATAGCATAAGATAATACTTACTGTAATGAATTACAGCTCTGTCAGGGATTGAAAAATAAGTCAAATATCTAATAAATACTTCTAATTAATTTGTTTTATTTAAAAATCATATCATTTTTACAAAACTCATATTTTCGTTGAAATTTATCTAACAATTTTAAACAACAATAAACACGATGAATTCAAGACAAAATCCAATAGTGGGCTTTGGAGAGTAGGGGAAGTGGATGCCAGTAGGTGCTTCATCGATCACAGCAGTAGTGATGGGAAGCAGAAGAGGTGAAGCAACCAATGATAGCAGCAGGGGTGATGGAAACAGTGTAGAAGATCTAAGCGGAGGCGAAGTGATGCAACAAGAGCAAATTAAAGGAGGTGAATGTTGGGTAAAAGGGTTCGAGGGGAGTAATTTTAAGAAATGGAGAAAAGAAACACAATCTTTGATATATAAAGTAAAAAGGTGCATAAAAAGGTGTGCAAATTTTGTCCCTTATGTGAGGGTCTTAGTCCCACATGACAAATCTCTAAGGAGATGTAGGGCTTTATAACTCCAAGTGTCCATGAGACTATGTCTTATAGACAATGGTGGGGTTATACTAGACAATATCACACACACGCGCCGCCGGGTCGGGCAGGGCTGGGCGGGAGCGTGCGTGTGATGGCAGGTCCTGCCTGCTTGCTTTGGTACCTTTTCGTTTCTTCTTTTTACGTTTTTCCCTTTTTCTTGGAGAGATTGGCTTGTTTGATTGTTCTTGACTTTTGTGGACATGAAACGTTTCATATAGTGATTAGGTCTCCCTAATCGCGATTACCAGAATTGAAGCGCCTTTTGACTTTCGTGTGAGGAACTGCTCGCTGCACCGCTGCTCTCTCTCTCTCTCTCTCTCTCTCTCCTCTCTCTCTCTCTCTCTCCTCTCTCTCTCTCTCTCTCTCTCTCTCTCTCCTCTCTCTCTCTCTCTCTCGCATCTCCTCTCTCTCTCTCTCTCTCTCTCTCTCTCTCGTCGCCCCTTCTGCCAAGCTATTCACCGACAAGGTTGCCGTCGGACGCTCTTCCGTTCGGGTGCACGGTCGCTCTCTGGTGTTCGAACCGACGAGGTCAACGTCGAACGCTCTCTCCGGTGTTCGGTACATGCTTTTCTGCCCATACTTTTGATTTAAGAGGATTAGGTTTTCATATAGCTTTCGTTTTACAAAATCAGTCTTGTGCAAGACCAATTTTGTAGTTTTGTGGTTGTACCCTGGGAGAAGGTCGCCGAACCCCAATCGCACTGTATAGTGGGGGCGATACTTTTTCTATGGCAAGTTCCATTATGGAACACCTCCACCGTTTTCTTTCGCATGTTAATTACCATGTAATCATCATGCCTACTTTCAATAAACTCATGCTATATTTTTGTTGTTCGGGTATGCTTATTATCATGTCGTTTCTTATTATGATTGTCATATGATTTGCCTATATCACCTGTGGATGAATTATCATGGTTCATGCCCATGTCCCACTGTTTTCACAACAGTGAAGACTCCGGGTAGCATAATTAAATAGGAGTACCAAAGAAGACTCCAACAATAAGCAAAGAGGAAGGGATATGCAATGAAGACCATGCATTTGCATTAGATGACAACATCGTTGGGAGGTCTTCACTACCAGCAACTGAAAGATCATGGAAGAACATTCTCATGGCCAAAAAATTGAAGTGCAGGAGGATGAGAAGGTTTCTTCAAAGAAGGTGATCGTGAAAAGCTAGATCAAAAAAAGATAACTCAATTAGTAACCTTACCGACAATGTTTATTGGCATTAGCTGAGAAAGACGGTCGAATGTTGTGGTGGCTTTTTCTTTGGGAAGTGCCCTCCGTGAAGAAGCGTTTGTTAAGGTTCTGGGGGAAATCGGGGCAAGGTGGAGTCCAACACTTATGACCCTCCCCCCAAGGTTTCATCTTGGCAGAGTTTAAGCCTCAGTTTGGTAACGAGTTAACATAAAGTTAACTCAAAGTTAACTCAGAGTTAACTAAAATGCAGTTTGGTAACAAAAAAAAATTAACTCAAGTGGGTTAGATTAAAAGTGGGTTAGATGTGAGTTAACTCACAATTTTTCAACCCATCTCTAGAGGTGGATTTGAGTTAACCTATTGAGTTAACTACCTTTTTGTCCAGGCGGTACAGAATATTAATTGTTACTTTCTCTTTTCCCAATACAACATTAATTGCTACTTTTTCTTTTCAAGTCACTTTTTGATATGAAAGTGGATTAACAATGGGTTAACTCACTTTATCTTGCCAAAACAATCAAAGAGGAAGTAGGTTAACTCACTGTAGTTAAATTGAGTTAACACATAAGAAAATAAACTAAAAATAAATTACCCTGCATAACTTTAGTCATGGGTTGGAGTTATCTCTAACCCCAACCCATTAAGGGGCAAAGCGTGTTGAAGAGGTGTTGGCAGGGAGCCTTTGAAGGTGTACTCATCGGAGTCCAAAGATGGTCACCTCGTTTCATTCCGACCCCGCAAACATTCAAATTGGAAGAAAATTTGGATATATAAGGAAAGGTGTACTCATCGGAGTCCAAAGATGGTCACCTCGTTTCATTCCGACCCCGCAAACATTCAAATCGGAAGAAAATTTGGATATATAAGGCTTCATAATCTCCCAATTGAATATTGGGAGAGGTACTGTCTATCCTCCATAGCTGACACAACCACTTTGCATGGAAACAAAAGGAACTTCGCGAGGATCTGCGTGGAAGTTTATCTGGATGCGGAGTTTGGATAGATTCGATGGTTTGGGTAAATTTTGGCAAAATGTTGCTTACAAATTTATTCCAAGTATTAAGCCAAAGTGCTTCAAATGTGGGGAGGCATAGGAGCTCAAATTGCAAAGCTCGAAAATGGGGGTGCTTTGCTCCGATGCTGAAACTTGGGTAGAAAAGGTAGATGTTTTGAGAGACCATTCAAAGACACAACTGGATGGCTGGTTAGAAGTTGTGTACGGAAGGGAAGAAAAAAAAAAGGGGTGATGTCCAGAAGATTGAAAAGAGCAGGGCAGCTTCTATGGATAGTGACCTTTCACATTCACTAGGATTCGAAAAGCTATCAGCCATTAGAAGGGAGACTAGAGGAAGGAGAGGACCCCAGCTGGGTCGATCGGTAAGAACTTTTGTTTAAAAGTAAGAGGTCCCGAGTTCGATTCCTGGGAGGGGCTTACCTGATCTACATGCAATCCTCGACGTGTGTAGGACCGGAGTTTTCCTGGTCAAGTGGGGTAAGGACAATACGGGTACACGGAAAATAGGAGCTGTCAAGTCCTGACCTTGGAGTTCACGAACACCAATCCTTGAGTCCACAAAACCACACGGGGCGGGGTTTTCTCGTTAGCAAAAAAAAAAAAAGACTAGAGGAAGGAAACTAAGGTAAGGAAAGCAAGGCTATCACATACCATATCCTAAATAGCAGCAGAGGATTGCTAGCTTTCCAATCGGGGAGGTTTAAATGAAGGCATCTTCTTAAGAAGGGTCGAGTCTATAGGGGAGAAAGATGACCTTGTGACCTTTGTCAACCCCTCCTAGGTCACGAAGGAAGTTGTTAATGTAGCAGATAAGTTGAGAAAGGCCCTAGGACCGTGAGAAATGGTGGAATTTGAAAGATAATAGTCAAGAAATCCAGAGTGACCCCACCATCGTCTCTAGATTTCGAATTTGAAGCAAGGAGAGAATCGACCCTTTTAGATTCTTTTGGATTCTTGCAGAAGTGACGACTTGAGACCTAGTAAATCCAAATCCATCAGAAGATCGATGTACAACGTCTAAAGGTACAAAAGATTTCCATCAAGGCGTATAGGGGAAGGAGAGATGAGGAAGATCCACTGAAAGAAAAAATAGGAGTTGAAGACTCAACTTTTTTAATTAGATCACAGATTGGAGAGGATTTTGCCATTAGAATCTTTGCAAAAATATTTTCTAAGGGAATTACAATCTACTTGAAGTGAAAGATTATCACAAAGTGAAGGAAATGACTGACAACCACCTTAGAGAAGGAAGATATATATAAGGTTTCAGTAGGATATTAGGTTTTTTTTTTTTTTTGGCGTCTACTGTAGTTTTTTTAGTGTGTTGTTGCACTACTTTTGTAGGTTGTTTTATGTTTCGTCAGTTTTTCTGTGTCATGGATGCCACTAGGTATATATTTTGTTGTTGGTAAGGTTTGTGTTTGAACTTTGCATTTTATGCAGTTTGATTAGGGCTCTTGTAACTCCTCTCAATTACCAAACAAACAAAAAAAAGACAATCCAATCTATTTTGACACCTCCACAGTCTCCACTCAAAAGGGAAATTAATTAGGATAGGGACATCTACCCAGAAAATTGTCATCTGGCCATGTACAAGTCTCCACCCCATGTCAAAGTCAAACTAGTTAGAATCCCTTGTAGGGCTTCTGAAAGTTTCTTCTCTCTTTCCCTTTTCTATGTACAAAATCCTAAAAATATATGCACTGTCACCAATGGCCGAGGTGTGCACGAGGGAATGAAGGCACATTTTTTTAAACATCCCCAGCTCGGAGGTAAACCTCAGATGATCTGCCACTTGTTTCACGTTTCTGTTCAATAAAAAACAGTGAGATTTGAGCCGGCACATTAGTTTAGAATTGCTCATTACTTGTGTATCACATGAACAACCAAACAATATATTAAAGAATATCTAAGTTGTTTCGTATAGTGTTTTATTGCTAATACAAGGAAACTTACCGTTGCAACCCTAATTGGTTATATAAATAACATCCACACCCTTCTTTATCTAATTTACCTGCATACCCCTCTAAGATCTAGGTTGTTTCATATACTTTTCACTCTAATTACTACGAGGAAAATTACCAGCATTTCAACCCTAAAAAGGTTATCTAAATGACACCCATGCCCTGATTTATCTATTCTACCAGTATACCTTTTAAGGGTGTAATGGTCTAGTGATTAGCCTTTGGTCATATGTACGTCAGGATGAAGTCATAAATTCAAATTTTAAGACGAGCATGTTTATAAGGAATTTTTAAGAACAACTTTAATAAGATAGTTTTCCAACAACAAGAAAGAAACACCCTCTAAGAGTATAATCATGTACCTTCCTAAACTTATGGAAATACAAAAGTTATTTATATAGACTTTTCGTGGTATACACATAATTGATCGTATCATTACGTATCGGTATGGGTAACGATGTTAATATTTTTTAAAAAACTTTATCTGTTCAGACACTCATGTAATCAGAAGAATGTGTGGTTCTTTACATTTGCATGTAAACTTACCACCTCGTCGATCCTTATAGAGTCTTAGCAAGTTTTTTCTCCTTTCTCTTTTCCCCCACGCTAACTCTTAATTTCTTGCTCTCTCGCCTGCCACCTCTACACTTCCCTGGACAATCATCAAAATGCATATAATATTTAAAAAATTGTGAAAGATATGAGCTCCTCCAAAACCATATAGTTTTCCATTGAAAAAGTTTGATAAGGTTATCGACACGGTTGCTCTTCTTATCCACCACCTCAGACTGATGACGGGTCGCGGCCCCATCTGTAGTGATCTGTGGACTCCCCCTCCTTGAACCCACCCAACCTCTTGCTCTTCATATCAGTCTACGTCCATCGGGACGGACTTGTGGATGTGATCGCTTCCAACACTCTTTGGAATCTCTAGCAACGCGGGGCCAGGTATCCAAGGTCCAATTGGCAGAGACATCTTCCCACATCAACAGAGCAGTATCCATCTCTCTCTCTCTCTCATATTCTTACCTCAAGTTTGCTGTGGGTCTATGTACATAGATTATTGGAAGCTAATCGAGGGAGACATCACCAAGAAAAAAATAAGTCCTCCAGTCTCATCAACTCTTCACTTTTTTTTTGTTTCCCCACAATGACAGATACCTCTTGTAAGGTCTCCGAAGTTTCTCCTCTTCTTCCTCATGTTTTTGTACAAAAGCCAAGGCCGTAATCTCCTCTCTTATGCCCTGTACTCTCAGATCCAATGAACTCAGGGCCCAACGTTGTACCCCCACAGTCATATTTATCATATATAATGTTCCAGATCCATGTACTTCACATGCAGTATCTAATAGACTTTCTTTTCTGTTCCCAGTGCAGTCCAGAAGAAACCTCATGCATGCATGGTAGCTAGATTCTTTTTCCTTCGGTATTTTTTCACAGAAATCAATTAGAAATATATTATTATTGTTAAAACATTAATGTTAAATATGTCATTCGCAAATAAAAATAGATATACCAACATAATTAACTTTGTTAAAAGGAATTTATGTTATTTTTATTAGTTTAATATTTTATATATTTTTTAAGACTTTGAAATTGAGACCTGAGTGTTAGCTAGGTTTGTTTAATCATGAATTTCTTTTTATAGATTAGTCAAATATATAATTAAATAGATGAAGAGTAATACTACTTTGGTAACGAGGAACCTCTGCTCATGTGATTTTTGTAGATTTAGATATTAGTGTTCGTGAACTTTAGAGTTAATTAGGACCTAATATCCCCTAAATTCTATGTACTCGTATTGCCCTACTTTATTTGGTCGGAAAAATTTTAGATCTACACATTTCGAAAACTGTATGAAAATTAGGTAAGCATCGTCATTAGAATAGCATGTCTGCAACTATTCCATTTAGAAATGATATGTTTTTTTTTTGTTAATGCTTGCCTCTCCCTTAATTACTCGCCCCATTTTGCCTACAGACACAAAAAAGTGAACTCCACATCCACTCACTTATCTGCCCCCTATTTGCTCGTAAGCATAAATGAGCTCCACAATCACATCATGATTATAAGATCCGTCCTCTTATATTTGTGAGTTAAAGTGGACAGATATAGAGGAAGGTACGTAGTAAGTGGGGTTCATTTGACAATATTTTAGTAACGATAACATATTTGTCATTTTTTTATATAACAACGGTAGAAATTCTTTTTTTTTTCCATAATTCATCATGTTTCTTTTTTGGTGTCGGGATAGTCAAGCAAAAGTTACAACCTCTTCATTAGAAAAGGTGATGATAAACTAAAGCACCATGTTTTGGATGTTGGAGTACTTTTGTATTCATCCATTGAAGCATCAATAATTGATCACATGGCATGGCAGGGCCATGGGAACGCTCTTGCACAACAGGTACGTACATGATTAATTTGTTGTGTTTTTTGGGACATCCAAACAGTGAAAAGCTGTGAAGTGCATGTGTTGCTATCTGGCTTTGAATCGGAATGCTCCAAATCCTTCCATTCCTCCTCCCCTAGCTAGTCCTAATTACCACGGCGTTCTTCCATATAAAGCTATCATATGTCAACGGCCGTAAATTTGTGTTCTGCATGTTATTCTAGCCTTGGATGGTGTGCGTATCTTCTCTCTTAACATCCATGATACCCACACACGATGCTTCTGACCACCACTTTTTAAGTGGCTAAATTAATTAACTGGGTTATTGCATTAAAGTTAGGTGTACTTCTAAAAAATGCATATGTATATACTTGAAGAGAACATAGTAAATTAACTGAGTTGTTGCATCAAGTAATTAGGTGGGCTTGTAAGAAAAACACACGTGCGCGTTAGTTGGACTCCTAAAATGCAATATTGCATGTTTATAATTGAAGAGAACATAGTAAATTAACTGAGTTGTTGCACTAAGTTAGGTGGACCTCTAAAAGACACCTGAAGAGAACGTGCATGGAAACAATCATCAAATGTCCATATATTTCCGAAAACTTACATTTTCATAAGCAAAGTTCAGTCCTCTTTATATATATAGTTGTTCATTCTACTTAAGTCTGACCCATTGAAGTTAATGTGTCTTTCAGGTCAGTAATTTTCTAAGAAGTTCAAGAATATTATGAAAGAATCTTACACTTTTTATAAGCCATAAAAATTATATGTCTTTATACATATGGCATGCAGATCTTTTGTTCCATCAGGACAGATGTGGAATGTAATCTTTTAACTCCCTTCAAAACGAGGTCCATGATGTGTTGTCAAACGAGAACTAGTGTTTACTCTGCACTTATAGATCGATGTATGATAAGTGACGAGATGATAAAATATATCATCATATAATTAATCTATATAAAAATAATTAAATACAAATATTTTTTATTAAAAAGTTTGTGAATCTTACTACCATATATTATTAACACTCCCACAATGATGAATCAGTTGCTCATCATTTGCGACATCTACATTAAATATAGGGAGAATTATCAATCAGTTCTTATTTTTTGGGAACTTATTTTTAAGTTCATGCTTTCTTTAGAAAATTATATAATTACATATAACTTATCTTTGTGATTATAAATATGTAAGTTAAGGACTTAAAAGTACCTCTCCAAAAAATAAAGACTAATTGTTAATTCTCCCTTAAATATATTTCATAGCTCTAGTTGTAAGTCAAAATTTCTGTTTAAAGAACGATAATAAAAAGAATAAAAACCTTTTCCACAGTGTTGGTTTGTGGTTTTGAGAAATATTTAATATACTTGTGTAAGTATATTTGTCCATTGATATGATAATCCACGTGGCACTATACTATGCGCCATGTAGATTAGCGGGGTAGAATGAGTGGTGTGCGGACAGCGATGGCAACAAAAGACTATAGGCAATGACGATAGGCTAACGACAAGTTGCAGTGGCCATGGGAATTAAAATTTTAAGCTAATAAATATTAATTTTATATTTTAAAATATTATTTTTAAGATTTAAAAATACTGACTAAACTCTTAATAGTAACTAATTAGGCTCATAATAAACATAAAATTTGGACTAAAAATGTAACTTTTAGTACCTATTTGGTACGATAATAAATTGAGATATAGAATATTTATCCTTATTCTCTCTTTAGTATATTTATTGGTCATGGGAATAAGGGGTGTTAAGGAAAATACAGATAACTCTAACAATGGGGTAACAACGGGGATATCTCATCTCAATGGAACCTCTGAAATGAGTTAATCCCACTTTGTCTATCCCCATTTCACACACTCAAGACAACTTTTTTTCCCATTCATGTCCTCCCTTTTTGACTTATATTATATACTATTTAGACTTAAATTTAAAAAATTTAACAAAAATATTACGATATTGTTATAATTATAATTAAATAAAGTTAATTACTTCATTATTATAGTAATTAACGTGATGATGAATATAGTTATATTATTATATTACATATAATTATGATAATTAACATAGCAACATAACTAAGTACTATATTATAATAATAATATATTAATATTATTATATACTATATTATATATAACAATGGTAACTAACATAATAACATAGTCAAATTATTGATAACTCCTCAATAAATTGTCTCTAGACTTATTATAATAATATATTAAGACAATAATATTACTATATTGCTTTAGTAATTAATCGTAGTAACTATTGGGTGAGTGTGGTTTTGATGTATTTCTCCTCATAGTTTTGATGATGACATGTTGTGATTTTAATGTTTAATGGGTGGAACATGTTACATACATCATTTATGTAATAACAATGCTCAAAAAGCATGTTTCAAATACTTTACACCTCATACTTTGATGATAATACCTTGTACTAATGTCTTATATGTTAAATTCTCAGGAATATACAGGTTTTATCATGGTAGTGTCGACACACTTCGGCTGAAATATCAACTTATGATCTATCTGGACACGTGGCTGCCTAGGGTTCAATGGAATCCGTCTTGGATCATGTGCCCACGCACTCCGATCCAAGGGTACCATTGGGCATGTAGGGCTATATATACCTCACCAATTGGCCCCCAAGCGGAGTGAGACCTCTAGAATATTCCAACAAGAGCTTTTGGCGGCGAAAAGAGGAATCTCCCGCTCCTGCTCCTGTTGTTGCTGTGATGATCCATCTGCATCCCTTGACAGCACAAGAGATATGAAGGAGAGCTTTGGAGAAGGAGCTGAAGCATCTCTCAAAGGAGCAGATCTAGCAGAAGCCAGCAATTGAGGAGAATCTGAAGGCGACTCAGAAGCAATTGAGGAGAATCTGAAGGCGACTCAGAAGCAATTGAAGCAGAGCATTGCCCAGTGACTCAAAACATCAACAAATCTCCTCAATCCAACCTTCTGCAAGGGATCTCCATTGAAGAACTTACTCTGTATCTAATTCTCTTAACTCTAAAAGTGTTCTTCTGATTCATCCGTGGGAATTGTGCATAAAGTGTTGCACAAGTCTCTGTGAATGAATCTGTCTTGAATCAGATCATTGCTAGAGGATCTGATTTATGTTGATCTTGATCTAGCTTGTGGTTTGTGAGCTATTGTGCTCAGTTGTGTTGAGTTGAATACTCTGTGTGTGTTTTGAGCAAGTGTGCTCGGTTTCTGGAGTAGTTGTGCTCTAGAGTTGGTGTGTGAGTTGTCTAACTCAAGTGTGTTGGAGTTGTCAAGCTCCAGTGTGAGTTGTACTCTTTTGAGTAGTGGAACCTCACTGTGTGAGAGGTGGATGTAGGAATCACTGGTGTGATTTCCGAACCACCTAAAAATCCTTTGTGCAGTGGTTTGATCTGCTTGTCTTCGCTAGATGCTTGCATAGGATTTCGAACTCACTAATTGTTGAATTGCTTCACACATCTTCCATACACACTCACCCTTCAGATAAACAAATTGTCTATGTGAATAGATCTCTGATTAGAAGTAATTTTGAATTACTCAAGCTTCCGCATTAATTGGGTAAGATCTATTCAACCCCCCTTCTAGATCTTATCATTCCACATATTCGATCCTACAGTAACTTAGTCAAATTATTAATGATATTATAGTAAATTATGACTAAACTTAAGTTATAATATATTAATTAATATTATATTATTACATAGTAACATAGTTAATTACTATATTATATAGTAATTAACATAATAATGAACATAGTTATTATATTAATATATTATATACAATTATGATAATTAACATAGTAACATAGTCAAATTATTGATAACTGCTCACTAAATTTAGTTAGATTTAATATAATAATATATAAAGACAATAATGTTACTATATTGCTTTAGTAATTATCACTAATAATTAACATAGTAACTTACTCAATTATTAATGACATTATAATAAATTACGACTAAACTCAATATAATAATGGTGTGATTATTATTATATTATAACATAATAGCATAGTTAATTATTATATTATTATAATTAATATAATAATGAGTATTATTATTACATAGTAACATAGTTAATTACTATACTATTATAGTAATTAACATACTAACTAATATAGTAGTATAACTATAGTAATTAACATAATAGATGGTCAAATTAATGATACCACCACACTAAATTATGATTAGACTTAATTTAGCCACATATTAACACTATATTATATTACTATTGTAATTAATCTAGTAATGTTACTATTATTATATTACATATAACTATAGTAATTAACTTTGTAACATAGTCAATTACTTATATGTCATAATTATGATTACTATATTGACACACTATTACATTATTATAATAATTATCTTTAGTTAATGAGATCATTACCTCTATTCTTCATCATTCTCCAACCAAATAAGGGTTAACACATATTCTCAAACTCAGATCAAGGAGGGCAAATTGGTCGAAAAAATGAGCCTTATTTCCATTTACCATTTTTTACAAAATGAAGAATAAAATTTAAAATGAGGATATCCTCTTGCATACCAAATATCATTGGGGTAAGGAATAAGTATAACTAAAATTGGGATGAGCTGTCTATTCCCATCTTTTAGCTTATGCAAATATCAAACAACATCTTAGGGTGTAAAAATTATTGATGAAGCTTTTATAGTAATAAATTTAGGCTCGTGAATATTACTCTTGGACTTAAAAAGACTCCTCTTAGGGCTAATTTTATAGAAAGATATGTGACTTCAGATATTCTGGTGTAGTTTAATCTGTTGTACTCTGTAGATTTTGATGATCACAAACTTTGAGGAGTCTTTTAGAATTATAAATACAACATGTTCTCATGATTTGGAAGAGTTCTCCACGCACCCATGAGTTAGCCCATCTTGTGCCCTAGAGTTCAGAACAAGAGTTTCTTGCTCTGGAGAGATCTACATGAAGCCCTGAAATATCCAAAAGGTTGGAAGACGAGTTCTTATTTATCCAAAAGACTTCCATAAAAATTCCAAGGAGCTGATCTTCATTAGAAGGACGCGGGCTTGGGTGATCAGATCGTGATTCTTCACCTGGAGAGTTCTACATCAGTGATCTTACTTCTACAACGGCTCTCCATATTTCAGATAGGGGGAATTCTTGTGTTTACTATTCTATCTTTCTTCCCACTATCATGTGCTTATTGAGTTGTTTGAATTTCGTTTTGAACATTATCATTGTGTGTATGCTTGGTTTGTGAGTAGGAGTTTGCGTTTTTGGTTTCTTTATACTCGTGAAACAATGATCGTGTGAGGGGTTAGTGTTGTCCTTGGAAAACAACCGTGTGATGAGTTTATCGACTTATACCCGGAAAATAAGTTAGTGAAAAATTCTCACAGGGGTGTGAGATAGTGGACGTAGGCGCACACAAAGGTATGTTTGCTGAACCACTATAAATTCTACGTGTCTTATGATTTGATCCATATCTTCTACCTCTGTTCTATATATGTTAAGATAATTGGTTTCGCAGTTTCTATTATCATATTCCGTTATGCACATCGTTTTATAGATTGTCTTAATTGAGTTTAATCTATTCTGTTTAAAAAATTTTTAAATTAGGTAATAATTAATTCACCCCTCCCCTCTTGATTGCTCATCGTAGGGACACTTGTACTTCATAATCTATTTTTTATCTAAATTATTTTGAGCCCCTTGCTACTCCAAGCGTAATGCTATATCTTACTTGTTTGGGTTGGATAGATTTACCCCCGCTAACCATTAGATAACTTTCTATATCTCTAGTTAGGTTATACCATTATGCCAAAATTAGTTAAATTTTAACTATATACGTACACCCAATATATCCCCACATACCCGTGCGTAAAATAACTCCCCAGCAGGCCTTAGGCTTTAAAAACTATGATTTGGTTGTGAGAGAAAGTTGTTCTGCTAATTATTGTTCTGCTAATTACTTTAGACTCATAAATAGTAATTTTAAATTTAAAAATAATAACTTTGAATTAAGAACTGATGTTAATCATAGTCTATCACTATTTGCTCTGCCTACTAACTCATACAACAATTCGTGTGATATCATTCAAATTATCACATCATTATATAAAACAATGTAGGTAACAAGTCTTTTTTCAGTATGATTTTTAATCTTTCCCAAATACATTTCTTCCTGATTTGTAGGTTTTGGCGTACTTGACTTTCTCCTTCGCCCCACTTGACCAGAAAAACCCCGGATTTACACACCTCGAGGATTGCATGTAAATCAGGTAAATCCCCCCCCAGGAATCGAACTCGGGACCTCTTGCTTTTAAGCAAGTTCTAACCGATCGACCCAACGGGTATACGGAAAGTAAGTCCTGACCTTGGAGTTCGCGAACACCAATCCTTGAGTCCGCAAAGCCACACGGGACGGGATTTCCTCGTTATCAAAAAAAAAGACTTTCTCCTTCGCGAATTCTAATAGCTGGCCTATCATGGCTGGCCGAACCCACCCCCTTCTACGTCCCTGTTCAATTTGTCTTGCTTTGTCTTCCCCGTGGGATCATTATTTAAATATGTATTTAATCAGAAATCTGCACACATATTATGATGAAAAAATTATTGATAATTCTTCTATCTCACAACTAATTTAGATATGATGTGCAATATTGTAATTAAGGACAACTGTAGATATATCATATTTATACGACACTCTTTTATTCAATTTCTTATATAATTTTTACGTAGACTCAGTATACATGGAAACTAAATCATGCAAAAACGACTTCAAAATCAGAACCCGAAGTCCCCGGCAGAGAGATTTAAAGGACGGGAACATAATTTATAGAGAAAAATCTTCACTAGAAACTGAACACCCCACAGACTTCTGATTTTCCAATGGAACTTGGTCCATTAGGACATATCAAATTGTCTATGCGCGTATCCAATGCAAAGTTAATTTAGTAACTTTGATCTTGGAAAATTGCAAAAAAGAAAACTCTCTTATATGAAAATCACAAACTTAAAATAACTTTGTTACTTGAATATAAGTAAAGAAATACCTTTTTAGTTAACTACCATCAAAAACCACACAAGGGTGCTCTAATAAAAGGATATTTTTGCACTTATCTTTATGCAGTAGTTTTCTTTTGTTGCTAATTTATCTAATATGTATGCATTTACGAGTATTTAAAGATTATATAAATACATTTTAGGTTGTAAACCAAATTTAATTTAGTTTTATTTAACAGTAACTTACACTACTGCTTAAGATGGAAGCTACGTATGTCAATAAATATGCAAAACTATATATGTATGCAACTAATCATATGAGAAGGTTATTTTTGTAACTATCCTTTTTAAATCTCTCTTTTTGAGTGCTCTCTACTACATTATTGTTTTCTTTTTAAATCTCTCTTTTTGAGTGCTCTCACCTGCAGACAGACAAATATATCTCACAATCTTCATTATTCTGCTTTATATTTAAAGTTGCGTGAAATGTCTGCATGCTCCCCAAAACATATTGTTTTTGTCTGAAATTTTGTTCTTTTCTTAAGAAAAAAACTCTCTTAGAAAAAGAATAATGAATCTTACTTATAAGTACATATTTTTTTTCATTATTTTTAATATGAAAATTAAATTATGTCTCTACACAACTCCCTAATGAGAATAAAAATGTACTATTCTTGTTGCGACAAGATATTCAGATAATATACATGGCCTCTCATTTAATTTCTCACATATAGTGCCAAAATAAATTACGTATCCTCCAAAAGATATTATCTTTGTTAGAGAATTTATCTTTTTCTTAATAAAAAAATCCTCTAGAGGGAAGAGAAATGTGTCTTATTTATAATTTTATTATTTTTAATATGAGATTAAATTATGTCTCTATGACATCTCTATAACTTTTTTATCGTCATGTTTATATCCCATAATAATGCTTTCGACACAAAATGCGCCGTAGGTTATCCCATGAAATATGTTCTCACGATGAACTTTTTCAACACCAAAATACAGATATATAGGCTAATCCACTCATATTTTTATATAAATAATTTAACGCTTATTATATTATGATTTCATTTTTTGAGTTCAAGAATTATGTTGCAGTTTTACAAATACAAATTAAGCAGTTGTTTGTGAACATAATTAATCCGATTATTTACTTAAGTTAAATTTTTGAAGAATATCATTCACACGAAACTCAAGATATATATACAGTGGTACGACCGTACCCACCGAAAATTCAATACGATCCATACACACGACAGGATCAACTTTTACCAAACCATCACTTTTTTTTAGCAATCCATACGTATAAAAGGAATTTTTAAGAAGAAAGTAACCCTGTTACATGCATAATTACAGATATGTCACTCCTATGCACATGTTAATTAAAACCATCCCACTATATACACATAAGTAGTGCGGAGATATTCTTATATAGTTAACTGATGCAGAAAATACTTGTCAAAAAAAAACTGATGCAGAAAACATAGCTTCATATTATTCGAGGGTGATCCTTATATTTAAGTATTAAGTCATTCTAACTACCTAGGACATGGCATTAAAAATATCAAAGTAATTAGACTTTAATTTAAATCAGGTTTATTTATAAACAATCAAGTTATTATACATAACTTGAGAGATACCATTGTTTTTTGATAACGAGGAAATTTCGTCCCGTGTGGCTTTGTGGGCTCAAGGATTGGTGTTCGTGAATTCCAAAATTAGGACTTGGCAGCTCCTACTTTCCGTGTACCCGTATTGTCCTTACCCCACTTGTTCGAAAAAATTTCGGATCTACACACCTCGAGGATTACATGTAAATCAGTAAATCCCCCCCCCCCCCCCCCCAAAAATCGAACTCGGGACCTACTGCTTTTAAGCAAGAGTTCTAACCGATCGACCCAACCGGGGTCCTCTGAGAGATACCCTTTTGCACACCTCTTTACACATCGGCACTACACACCAACAGGCATCCTACAATTACACATATGAGGAGGTCTCTTTACAAAAAGCCCACATAAATAATATATATTATATAGAAATAAATACAACTCCTCTTAGGTCTCTCCTCCTTCAGTCCTTCTAACGTGTTTGTTTAAACTTTAACAATAATAAAAGAGAGAGAAACCTCAGACGTGACCGGCACAAGAGGAAGCAACAATATATATATATCTCCCCCACCCCCCACAAAAAAAAAGAAAAAGAAAACAGATGAAGCCGAAGCCAAGGGGCAATCATTGCTGCTGAGGCCCGTGACCCTTGGGGAGGTTGGGGGGGGGCCTTGCGATTTATCAGCAGAAGCATCTCTATCCTTCCCAAAACGGTTCCAATTTGGTCTCTCAAATTTGGTTAGGAGAATTTCTGTGCTGTTGTTGGAGAGCATATATGTCAATTCATCGTGCATATTCTTGCGCCGTAACCATTGACCGTCACTATTAATCAACTGTTAAATAATCTCCACACTAACAATATTAGAAGATAAACAGATGTAATAATAATATCATTATTATAACATATTAGAATTAGGAGAGAGGAGGGAGGAGGTGGGATAGAGAGAGAGAGAAGACAGAAGAGGGGTGATTGCGGGGTGGGGTTGCTTTTTAATGCTAATGCTGTTCCATTGCCAGAGTCAATCTTCTTCTGTTCTGCTTGGCGGAGAGGGGGACGGGGGAAGGGGAAGAGACGGTAGGCGGCGGGTGGGGTGGGCATCTTCTTCTCTAGGGGGTAGGTTTCCTTGGGGCTCAAGCCAGCTTAATCCAGCTTAACACCCGAGGAATTGGGGGTTTGCCCCCCCACCCCGCGCCCTTCCTCCCTGAAAGAAGAAGATTTTGGAGGTCTACACTCCACGGAATTGCTTCCGGATATCACCCCCCTCCTGTTCAGAAGATTTCGTTTGTTAAAAGGTCTCTCTTTCTACTTGATGTGCTCTAACCCTCCCTCTTCAGGAGAAGCACAAGTCCGATTTCCCTTGCCTGCCCCCCCTCTTTTTAATTCGACGGCCCCCCTTCTCCTCTTCCTTCCCTGTTGGTTTTCTGTCTTTTCGTCTTCCTCTGTTTCGCCGGTTGGATTCTTGCGGGTCTGGTCTCTGATCTGGGTTTCGTCTCTTGCCGCAGAAGCTTGAGTGTTGCGGGTGCGGAGAAGGCTCGGGGAAAGCTGTTGTTTTGTGGGGGAATACCGGAATAGGGGTTTCTTCGGGGGTATCTGTTGCTGGGTCTGGAAGTTTTTGGGGCATTTCCTGTTGGGTTCTGAGGATTTCACGCTTTCTCTTTCTCGGCGCTGCTTTTTCTCATGAACGACGGCGTAAAGGTTGGATTTTTGCTTGTGGGTTCTGCGTTCTAGCGTCCCTGGGTAGAGCAGGCGGGGGGCGGGGCGGGAGATGAGCTCCTCCGATGTTAGCGACGACTTCGTCCCCGGGAGGAAGCTGCTGGTCCACGTGGCCGAGAATGGCCACAGCTTCGAGTTCGACTGCGACGAGTCCACCCCCGTGGAGATGGTGCAGAGGACCATCGAGGGGCTCTGCGGCCTCCACCCAAACGACCAGTTCCTCCTCTGTCAGGACCGCAAGCTAGAACCACACCGTCCACTCTCGTTCTACAGGCTCCCGCAGGACGATCGTGAAGTATTCCTATATAATCGGTCCCGCCTCCATGCGGACGCCCCGCCGCCGCCTCCAGAGGCCATCGACGTCCCGGAGACGCCGGACCCTTCGCCGCCGTCCGCCGCCCGGGACCCACATCCGCTGGATGATGCTCCGGACCCTGCCCTCAAGGCCTTACCCTCCTACGAGAGGCAATTCCGCTACCATTTCCACAGAGGACAGGCCATATTCACGCGTACACAGACGAAGTTTGATACCTGCCAGAGACTTTTGGGGGAACAATGGGTGCAGGAAAGGGCCCTGGAGACTGCAAGGGGTAGTATGGACCAGGGCTACCGGGTGGCGCACCAGTCTTTCGCGGATTTCGTGAAGCTATACAATCAGCAGCATCGGTACCACTCGGACCTCCTGACAAATTTTGCGGGGGATATGGAGAGATTGAGATCGTGCAAACTCCACCCTGCTCTCCAGACGGAGAGCAGGAAATGTTTGTTGGATTTTGTGAAGGAGGATGATCTCAGAAAGTGGGCTGAGAACTGTGCCCTTTCCCATCGGCAGTTTGAGGTTAAGGTTTCACAATTCAGGTCCGCATTTGGGGAGCTCAAGAGAAGGGTGGAAGATCTAGGCTTGGGCAGGGCTTCTGCTGCTCTGAAGGATTTGGAGGTCAACATCAAGGACCATCAGAAGTATCTCAGTGAGCAAAAGAGCATAATGCAATCTCTGAGGTTAGTAGATCTTTTTCAGGGGCATGAGCTCCCCGTTCCTTCATTTCATTACGGTATTAGGGCTTTATATTGATTTATATTGTGTCCAAGTTATACTCTCTGTTGTAATCTTCAGAAAGGATTTTTCTAGATGCTAAATGATGTAGAGAGCAGATGTGAGGGATCCGGGATTGTAGAGTTGTATCCTTAATTTCCTGTACGTTATCTATGCAGTTTGATTATGTAGGTTAATCCAAAGCCCGGGTAAGGCATGAGTTTCGTAGAGGTGACTGATATCTATTAACTCACTCTCGGGAGAACAGGGATGTTATGCCAATGGCAACAACACATGTATGCTGCAAACGAACCCAGCATGCTACGAAAGCAACCACATAATCCATGGCTTTTGCCAGTGGCATAACATCACAAATGAGGGAGAATATTTTCATGTTATGATGTAAAAGCCAAACCCTTTCCTGCACTATATCACAAATGAGGGAGCCTATTGTGATGTTATGATGTGAAAGCCAAGCACTTTCTTGCACTCATCTCACAAATGAGGGAGACTATTCCTTTTGTGCTTGGTTTCCCTTCTAAATTCCTGAATAGTTGTTAATTTCTTTGTTTTTACCAAAAGCTAGCACTGTCTATTTTCCTTATCATTGATCCATATGGCGTCATCTTTCCATTTTCTCATACCAGCATTATCTTATTCATCTAATGGACTGTGTCCTCTTGTGTTTTCTTCAGTAAAGATGTCAACACTGTGAAGAAACTAGTGGATGATTGCTTAAGTTGTCAGACATCTGCATCTCTTCGACCTCATGATGCAGTTTCAGCCCTTGGTCCTATGTATGAAGTGCATGAAAAGAATCATCTACCAAAAATGCAACTCTGCGATAATGTTGTGGGCAAGCTACTGAATGATTACAAAGTTAAAAAGAATGAGATGAACCTGTTTGTGCACAACTTTATGCAAAAAGTTGTTCATGTTCAATATCTCATAAGAAATATCCGTCTGCAATTTCCTGCTTTCATGGAGGCTATGGATCGCCAGGATGATGTCTTTGCAAATCTGAAATTGGTTCGTGGAATAGCACCTGCATATCGGGCTTGTTTAGCTGAAGTCATAAGAAGAAAATCTTCGATGAAACTCTACATGGGTAAGGCAGGAGAATATGCAGAAAAGTTGGCAAGGGAGAGGGAGCTGGAGATCAACAAAAGAACTGAGTTCCTTCGAGCACAGAGTTCCTTTGTACCTCGTGATATATTGTTATCCATGGGCCTCTTTGACTCTCCGAAGCCATGTGATGTTAATATAGCTCCATTTGATACTAACTTGCTGGAGATAGATCTTGCAGATCTGGACCGTTATGCACCTGATTATTTGTTAAGTACACATTCAAGAAAGAATTCCATCTCAAAGAGCTCCATAACCACACAGGGTAGTAGTTCTAATTTGACAGAGTTGGAAGAAAATTCTACATCTACAAACAAGAAACTTGACTCAAGTATGCTTTCTGCGACCTATGAGTCAGTCTACATTGCCGGAACGGGTAAATTAGAAGTTGAAAATGCACGTCTGAAAGCTGACCTTGCATCAGCAATTTCCCAGATTTGTTTATTCAACCAAGTGGGTAATGAGCAATTAGATGATAGTAAAGTAAATAGTTTGCTGAAAGATGCGGCAGAGAAGACTACTGAAGCATTGCATTTAAAGGATGAATACAGCAATCATCTTCAGTCTATGCTAAAAATAAAGGAGATGCAGTGCTCATCATATGAAACACGTATTCAAGAGCTAGAACAAAGGTTAGCCGATTGTTATATGCAAGGCCAAAGGCTTTCAACAGGCAAGGATACATCTGATTCTGCACACACAATGCCAAAAATCGATGACTGCAAGTCAGGGATATCTGGAGATTGCGAAATCGGGATACCTTATACAACCGAAGCATCAACAGAACCTATGGAGGAGGCGTCTTGTACATCTGCATCTGTAGATCCACATCTTGAGCAGTTCTCTGAACATCTGGACAAACCTCGAGAAGGAGTTGATGAGAACATGATTGATCTTCCGGGAGCACTGAATCTGAATGCTGCAGGTTTAGCAAAGAATCCAATGGATGCATCTATGGTAGAACACCTCCGTGAGGACCACCAAGTTAATGACAAAGACAGAGACGGTAAGACAGAGGAAGGTGATGCTTTGTCATTGGTTAACGACACTGTTGCTGAAGACACTGAGGAACCTACTAGTCTGTTGCCCTGTGGTAATGCTCTTGGATCAGATTCAACACCGAAACCTAGTGACATGCTTGTATCAGAACTACAAGATGCCCTTGCAGAGAAGTCCAGCCAGTGTGATGAAATCGAGTCCCAGCTCAAAGCTGCCATAGATGAGGTTAGCTCTCTTCGTCAGGAGCTAGAAATCAGCAGGAAACTCCTAGATGAATCTCAGGTAAATTGGTTCTACCTTTCTAAAGTATTTTGTATGCAATTTCACATGAAAATATCTGGATGTTGACCTCTTGCTCTGCGATTGTCATGTGTCCGGGTGATTTTCTTATTGTCTCAAGTAATTTTTATGCATATGCATAATATAAAGGTTGGTTAGTATTTTGCTCTTCCAGATTTGTGTTTTTCTTCTCAAAATACACATGTATTCACATGATTTTTGTTAGTCCCTATGTTTGACATGTTAGTTGTTGCTTACTTGCTTATACCATCCTATACTCAACGTTGTCCTTGGTGCTGAACTTCTGAAGATTGCCATAAAAAATGTTCTTAGTGCTGTCTGGAAAAGGTTTTCCTATGGATCCTTGGAATAATTCAGATATTTCATGAGGATATGGATAGTAGAGACTTCCGAGGGAAAGAGAAAACACGATTCACATCATAGATTCTGAGCTTTCATTATATTCGTCTTAGTGGTCTAGGTGCTCACCTTGGTGTCTCCTAGGCACAGCCTAGGTGGGAGGGTATCTTTTGCAGGCCAAGGTCCTTGTCTGCCTGGTCAGGCCACAATAAGGCAAGCCCAACACCTACTGGTTTGGGCACACCACTTGCTTATCAACCGAAGTAATAACCCAATTATCACCAACCAAGTCCACCACCTCTGCTTTGCACTTCCTACAAATTATATTTATTATGACCTCTATAATGTAACCTTAATATTTTTATTACTTAATTATGTATAATTATCTTTTACAGTAAGGGTTTCCTTTTATTGGTCAAAAAATAGTATTGTGCTGTCATGAAATGCAGAACCATTGACTAGAGAGTCAGTATAGAGCTTGCTCTCTCTCTCTCTCTCACCCATCTGTCTCTCTGGCAGTAGGAAGCCTACAGTACTACTGGCCCAGCCTCCCCTCCTCTCTTTTGTTTACCCACAAGAGATACGCATACTCTCACACTCATGTGCACTCCCTCTAGCTCTCCTCTCTCCCTATTTTTGATGAACTTGCTGCCTAGGTGCCCAAGGACACCATATCACCTTTGGCTGCCTTGACAACTATGTATTCATTCATCCATTCAGAGAGGCCTTGTTGTATGAGCAGAATCTAGCAGTCCTAAAGTTTCCGGAAAAAGGTTTCTATAATGTTGCCTTAGACATTACTACATGTTATTGTTAATTTGGACTGGCTTGAACAGGATAATGCATTTTTTTCTTACAAGCAAAGGGATATAAATGTTTTATCCACATTTAATTTTGGATACCATTCTAGATTTGGCTCTAATAGTGCTGAGCCTTTTTGGCTCTTCCTTTGGTGGATCTCCCTAATTGGAGGTCACTCGTTCAGTAGCTTTGTTCCTGTCATACTACTTTCTCAGTAGAGTGAGGGTTTCTTTCTTTTCCTTTTGTCCTTTTTGCTTATTGTACTGTTTTTTATTGTTTTTATTTCAATGTTTCAATTTCTGGTTACCTTCCAAAAGAAAAGTCTTCGCAGCAATTACTGTACACCTTTTAGCCTTTTTCATTAACCTGGAGCTTTTCTTGGACAAGTTGCATTGCTCATTTCCCGAGATGAGGACCTAAGTGAACAGCAAAAGTTGCTCTATCTTGACCTGGATGTCACTGGTTCAAAGCTGGAAACATCTTCCTTGCAGAGGAGAGGGACAATATAAGTCCAATCGACCCTTCTCTCACCTCACAGTGGCATGGTGGGAGCCTTGTGATACTTGGCAGTCCGTTTTTTTATGGTTGTCTTTTGGTGTCAGTTTGATGAAAACCACGAGCAATAACTGCTGTATGCCATAACAAATTTATCTTTATTTCCAACAACTCTGTTTGTCTGTATTATATCCTTCTGCTCATCAGATATTGTTATTTCACTAGGATTAATATCATGATGTTATGGCTTGATGATGAAGAGATTCCATACAGGATGAGAATGTCATTTTTGTCCAAATGTTGTTGTCCAAGCTAGGAAACACTAATTTTTTATTCATAAGAATTTTCATATACTTCTTTTGTTGAATATTCAAATTCTCGCGTACATTGGTTTATTTCTATCACACAGATATCATGTACAGGACGTTTTATAGGCGGCTTCCTCTATCCAAGTAGCTTGTTGTCCCTTTCATTTTTCTTATCCATGTTGTGGAATCAATAACTGCATGAGTGATGTTTTGGCTTCCCCACTGCTGGGCTACTGGTGATTGGGGCTTGATCCTGTGTGGGATAGTTTACCTCTTGATATTAGAGAAAAAAAAATGACATCTTTACTGGTGCTTTTGAGCCCTTTTTTGCCATGTTGTCATGTTAAGGATATTGGTTTATTTCTATCACACAGATATCATGTACATGACGTTTTATAGGCGGCTTCTTCTATCCAAGTAGCTTGTTGTCCCTTTCATTTTTCTTATCCATGTTGTGGAATCAATAACTGCATGAGAGATGTTTTGGCTTCCCCACTGCTGGGCTACTGGTGATTGGGGCTTGATCCTGTGTGGGATAGTTTACCTCTTGATATTAGAGAAAAAAATGACATCTTTACTGGTGCTTTTGAGCCCTTTTTTGCCATGTTGTCATGTTAAGGATAGTAATATTATCTGTTAAGAGAAGAAGTGACATCTCCACCAGTGCTTTTGAGCTTTTTTTTTTCCCGTCAGTGTCATGTTAACAGTAGTAATATTATCATGTTAAGAGACAAGGAGTATATTTTTTAATATCATTCAGTCATTGACTCTTTGTCCAATGCATGTATCGTAATATTCATTATGCGTATGCATGGTGGAGTTTGATAATGAACTATTTTGGCACCTTTGCATAAAACAGATGAACTGTGCACACTTGGAGAATTGCTTACATGAAGCAAGGGAAGAAGCACATACTAATTTATCAGCTGCTGAACGAAGGGCATCAGAATATAATGCTTTGCGTACGTCTGCTGTGAAAATGCGGAGCCTATTTGAAAGATTACGCAGCTGCATCACTGCTTCTGGTGGTGTGGCTGGTTTTGTGGAGTCACTCCGCTCCCTAGCTCTTTCTTTGGCCAGGTATGCTGTATGCATGACCAACTGTTTGATACTATTCTATTTAGTTGACTCTCCACTTCATCATAGCTGGGAGTTCACAAGATGCATTGCATTTTTTTTCTTGCCAGTATGCTTCCAAGTTCTTGGTGCTTCTCCTGTCTGTTTCTGTTATAAGTGAGCCAAATGATTCTTCCATGTGACAATGAAGTTTCAGTTCTCTGTTTCAAATAAGGGTTTGTTGCACATAAACTCATTGTTACATGAAAAGTTGCAAATATGTCATCATTGCTAAAATATTATTGAATATACCACTCGTAAATGGAAAACATTGCATATATGTTATTCCAATGGCGTGGTGTTACTCCCCCATCCATTGAACCTTGGGTTTGACTAACCCCTGAAAGGAAATCTCTTGTTTGTCTTTGGGTTAACTACCCTAGCACACATATCTCATTCTCAAAATGTAAAAAAAATAATAAGGTCATTTTAGTAAAAAAAAATTATTAAACTAATGGAGATAACAGAGCTTTGGAGGAATATTTGCTTCCTTTGAACGGAAGTTAACCATGATGGAATATCTGCAACATTTTCCATTTACGAGTGGCATATTTGACAATATTTTAACAACGATAGCATATTTGCAACTTTTCATGTGACAATGGTTTCTATGCTGCAAACCCTTCAAATAAAGTGGATTAGACTTGGAGAATCCATTATTTTAATTATTCTTTTGTGAGATCGATAATTTGAAGGATTCAATTCATACTATCTTCACCCTTTCTCCAATAAATTTAGTCATAGTTTTCTTGGCTTGTGGTGATAAGTGAACTTACTGTGACATGGGCATTGTGCACTTGTCGTGACACATGATAGGTTACCCTCTTCTCCGAGTGCAGTTTTCCACTCTTGGGCACTTTAGTGCTTTTGTGATTCAAAATTCCATTTTCATGATGTTTTCATGTCCCCGGTTTATAGGAAATGAGAACACCAACGTACTCATACAGATTTCCATTTTTATTCGATGAATGATACTTGTCAGTCTGGTTGTTCATGTCAATGCGAGGAATGCATTATAAAATGGTTGCCACATGTACACGATCTCCAAGATTTAGATGTTTTCTCAATATTTTGAATATTTTGTACTTAAGATAAGTCAATGTTGGAAGTTAGTAGTTCTTAAATATACAACATGATCTACCTTGCAAGTAGGATGGGTTGGTGGATGGTTGCCATATGTACACTTCTCCAAGATTTAGATGTTTTCCCAATATTTTGAATATTTGCATATAAGATAAGTCGATACTGGAAGTTAGTAGTTCTTTTAAATGTACAACATGCCTACCTTGCAAATAGGGTAGATTGGTGGATTCTGAAACCATACTTATGACTATTGATATGCTAACCAATCACACATTTTGCTCAGGAAATTGGCAAACCGATTATTTGTTACAGGTTTGTGACAAGAAGGCATTCTACTCTATGTTTTTTGCAGCAATATGCTCACTTTAAGGATGTTTTGCAGCTATTTGAGACTCAGAATTTCATCAGACCACATTATATTGCATTTATGGTTACCGTGAGCTCACAAATTTACTGTTACAAAGTGTTGGAATTATTGTCAGCATGATTAGGACTTGTCCTATCAATTGGCCTAGGACTTAATTGGCATAAACCTGAAGAAACTGCACTACGAAATTGATGCAGAACCTGTGTAATCTATTGTACTAATCACATTCAATGCAAAAGACATCCCTGAAAATTAAGCACCAAGGACCACTTTTGTAACCTGATAAACTCAGATAACTCCTAGTTATCAGACCTGTTAACCCAAAAGTGATTTGGTAAGGCAGATAGCTTATCAGGACTTTATCTCCAGTAAATGCTGATAAGTCCTAGTAAACTATCTCCCCCTCTCAGGCCTGATAAAGTTATCAGTCCTGATAACTTTATCTGCCAAATCAAAACTTTGCAGTCAGAGATATCAATCCATGAATAGTTTCTGTGAATAAGCTATGTGGTTATCAAAGAGGCCCAGGCTTTTCTTTAGTATAACACTCTGTTTGTTAATGTGCTGTCACTGTATTCCATTCAGTTCCCTGAAGGAGGATGAAGATGATGGCACTGTGGAGTTTAGAGCATGCATCAGGGTTCTTGCCGACAAAGTGAGCTTTTTGTCTCGGCAGCGCACTGATCTCCTAGATCGTTGTTCGAGGTTAGAGGCTACAAGTGGGCATCTCTCAAAGGAGTTGGAAGAAAAAAAAGAGTTTGTGAAAAGTTTATATACGAAGCTCCAACTTGAGAAGCAGGTAAGTTATGCAATAACCTGATTGTGAATGCAGAAAGTCTTTCTATTATTTGCTGGCTTATAGCTTTATTTGAATTATAATCCTTACTAGATCTCTACCCGTGTGTTGCACTGTTTTTTTTTCACATATATTTATAATTATATTTAATTTATAAATTATAAAATTAGATTTCATACAACTGTCATTGATAATAATATAGGAGTATTGAAATAAGAAAATATATAACATATAAAAAATATAACATCTTATCTATCCTAAGTTGAAGAACATATAAAAACATAATTTAATATATGATTTTAAAATTGTTTTCAAACAAATTAAAAGAAAGATTATCTAAGTAAATTCAATATCCACATAGATTTGCTTAAAGGAAAGGAAAAAAAACCATAAGAGAACTCCTTCACGGAAGTGCCCGCCAATGTTTGTATGTAGTACTATTCTCAATTAAATATGGAAAAAGAGATGGAATCCAACTCTGGGTGGAGGGGGGAGGCCATGATTCCAAAGCACATGCAACCGTCCTCCTCCCTGAAGCTTCCTCCCAAGAAACCCAGATGAGCAGGAGAACAATTCTTGGGAATCCATGAGGACTTTGAGTTTCACATCTGAAAAAATATTATCAAGTATTAAACAATTCATTTTAAAAAAGATAAAAAGATCAAAAAAGAAATATTGTATCTACTGTAGCAAAGTTACGAATTGCTACAGTAGCTACACAGTGAGAAGCTATTTTAAGTAATATTTCTTCTATTATAAGTATTTTTAATATTATTTTGTTTTATATTTTAATAAAAAGTTTATAAATCAAAATAACTAATCTTACACAATTTGATCTTAAAATTAAAAATTAAAACTAACGAAATAAAAATAAGAAATAATTTGAATGAATAGTGACTAAAACAATTAATCTTACACAATCTGATCTTAAAATAAAAAATTAAACTAACAAAAAACATAAGAAAAAATTTGAATGAATATGACTAACTGTAGCGGAAGAGTGCGGTTATTGTTGCAGTACAGTAACCGCAAAAGAAAAAATAAGACAAAAAAATATCTATGAACAAATCTTAACTTCAATTTTCAATCACCAAAAAAATTATTGTATCTACTGTAGCAAAATTACAGTAGCTACAGAGAGAAGATTTTTTTAAGTATTATTTCTTTTCTATTTTAAGCATTTTTGTTATTTTTAATATTTTAATAAAAAATTATAAATCAAAACAACTCATCTTAAAATTAAAAATTAAAACTAACGAATTGAATGAATAGTGACTACTGTAGCGCAACAGTACAGTTACTGTTGCGCTACAGTAACCACGGACAGTTCTAAAATTCTCCATTTTTCTTCTCTGCCTCTTCCTCGGCTGCTGCCTTCCATCCGGTCTTGGTTTTAATTGTTTCTTTTCTGATACTTGGGTTTGATCTGTGGGGTTTAGAAAGATGCTCGGGGGAGAGGGAGAGATTTGTTGTTTGTGTGTGACGAAATTATGGATCCGTTCTGATTCGAACAATATTGTTGTTCGTCGAAGAAGAGAAAAAGAACAGATTTGGAGTTGGTGTCAACTCCGATGAGGAAAAGATGTTCTGTATAGTTGTCCCTTTGGTGCCATTGCTGGAAGTGGGGATACACAATGCTGCACCAAGGTGGAGAGCAGGATGCAACGTGTCCATTTGAGTGGTTATAATTATAGTTGTTCAAAATCATAAGAATTGTCGATATTGTGTTTGGACAGCTTACTTGTTGCAGAAAATATGGAGAGCCACGCAATCGACAGGGACGGTTTGGCCAGTGACAGTGTTTCAACAGTCACCGCCAATGATGGTTCCTATGTTGATCGGTAAGGGAGGGAGAGAGAAGAAGAGTAGGGTCCGGGAAGAAGAAACGGGGGTGTGAGTGAGATCAGAGAGGTTTTTCCAAAATTCTCAGGGAGCCAATTGAGCGGGGAGGTTAGAGAGAGATGGTTGGAAACAGGATGGTGGCAGTTTGTGGGTGAGAGAGAGACATGGGTGGGAGGGTCTTTTGCACTGCATTGAGATAGTATTTGTTTTGTGTTTTTTAAAATTCAAAAGAGACTCTCCGTCGACTGTGTGTGAGAGATATGGTGGAAGAGAGAGAGGGAGGCAGAAGTTGAGTGTGAGAGACGTAGAGGGAGAGGATGCGGAGAAATGTCGGACAGTTTTCTTTTAGAGCGAGGGAAAGAGAGAGAGAGAGAGAGAGAAAGTGGAAGAAGCGGTTTAATTTTTAAAAATAGAAGAAGCCGTGGTTGAGAGGCAGAAAGAGTGGGTGAGAGAAGAGAGAAAGAGAGTGGGGAGGGGTTGCTGAGGTGGCGTTCTAATATGGCAGGGTTAGGTTTGAGTTTTAGTAATATATATAGATAGGGTGTTTGGGAGCAATTTAAAAAAAGAAACTATTTCTACCTAAAAAAAATATGTTAGATTCGTTTTTAATTTTAAATTTAAAATTATGGTAACATGATATTACCTGTTTGCATAGTTGTCAAGGCAACAAAGCGACCAAGGCGTTTTTGGGCTCATTGTGTGCCTAAGCGCTTAGGCGCCTGCCTAAGCGGCGCTTAGGCACTAAAGATAACGTCTAGTCTAGGTTATTTCAAGAGTGACATCCTATATTAAATCTAGCAAAACCTACACAAATATGACATTATAAATACAATGTGAAAAAAATTGCCATTACAATAGTGCACCAAAATTAAACATATGAAAGAAAAATTACTTGAATAAATAAAAATATAAAATGCAAGTACTAACCTGAAATTTGTTCCTTTGTTCTTCTAAAATCTAGAAATAAGAATTGTGACAAATATAATACAACATCACATTAATATATCAAGCAAGATTACTATCATAATGGATATTAAATATTACCTAAAACAAATTAACATAACCAACCAAAAGTTTCAAAGATAACAAAATGTTCAACTCCAAATAAAAAACATCTAAAGCTTAAAACCAAACATGGCATTTTGAAGAGCCATGCCACCATCATCATTACTATCCCCCTCAACTTCATCATCCTTATCACCATCTTCATTATTTGATTCTCATGGAGCATCATCATCATCTGTCTCTTCTTTTTCTTCACTCATCATATCATCCTCATCCTTATCATCATTCCTTGTGCCTTGTGAAGTGCTCCCTCTTATTGGCATTTTTCCTCTTCTAGCTCTTTCTTCGGATGCTCCCATAGCCTCATCCACAATTGCCCAAGTGAGATCATCTCCCTCATGAACCAAATCTTCACCATGCTTTGTCATCCATGAGCTTCCCCAATCTAAGTCTTCCAAACAAATGGGATCATAGTTTTCTGGATGTTTCTTTCTTTCTTGAAATCTTTCACGAAGACGTCGATTGTATTGGACATAGACCAAATCATTGAGCCTCTTGGCCTCTAACCTGTTCCTCTTCTTTGTATGAATCTAAATAGAACAAATATGATAAAAATAAGATTAAATGTTAAACTTAAAAAATGACTAACATTAAAATATGAAATATAAAATCAAATACTTACAAACTCAAATGTACTCCAATTACGTTCACATCCAGAAGAACTACAACAAAGTCTTAAAATTTTTAAAGCAAACATCTTCAACTCTGGTGTCTCCACACCATATTGCATCCACCAATCACCTGTAATAAATTCAAAATATTAATAAAAGAAGGAGATAAAGATATATAACTAAGAAAAAAATTAATTAGATTACTCACATGGAAGCCTCCTTTCATAAGCTCTACTTGCCATTAGCCTCCCAAACATACCTCTTTGACATGAATACTCCATCATTTGATCTCCAATCTTATCTTGCATTTCTATATTTGGCTCCATCTTTTCAAGACATGTCATAAAAGCATGTTCAAACTTTGCAACCAAAGATGCATCTTTGCTTTGAGCTTCATAATATAATTTTGGATTCAAGAAGAAGCCAACTTCATGTAGAGGCCGATTCATTTGATCTTTCCAACGACGGTCCACAATTTTCAAAATAGGTTGGTATTTGCTCTCTTTAGAATTGAAATTTTGAATTATTTGCTTCCTTGCAAACTCCATTGCAGCATAAATATAACCCATTGCTGGTTTTTCATCACCATCAACCAACCTTAACATTTGCAAGAGGGGTTGGGAAGCCCTCAAAATCTCCTCAACTGCATTTCAAAATTTTGATTGATAAACAATTGCAGCTACATTCTTTCCCATGTTTGTTTTTGACCGTGCACTAGAATGTCAAGCATCTGAACTAAACAACCTACGCAGTGCTCTCTTTATTACATCATCATGCAATCTTTCAAAGGTAAGAAAAGCTGTAGCAAATCTTGTAACTCCAAATCTTACCAATTCTCTCCCCTTTGTCTCCCTTCTCATGTGGTCAAGAAGCCGTGTATGAGTATATAGATAAGCAGTCAACTTCTTTGCTTTTGAAATGGTGTCAACATAGCATTTCAATTTTCCAATGTCTTCTAACATGAGATCAAGGCAGTGAGCTGTACAAGGGGTCCAAAACAATCGTTTCCTTTTCTCCATCAACAACCTTCCTGCTGCAATATTATAAGATGTATTATCAGTAACAATTTGAACCACATATTCCTCCCCAACTTTTTCAACCATCTTATCTAACAAGTCATACAACAAGATAGCATCTTCTTTTTGATCTGAAACATCAATTGATTCCATAAAATAAGTTTTTTCTGGACAATTCACTAAAAAGTTGATCAACTTACTTTGCCTTTTATCAGTCCACCCATCACACATTATAGTGCACCCATAAATCTTCCAATGTTTTATATATTCAGCATGTATTTGTTTTGTTTCTTCTACCATTTTTTGTAGAAGAGGCAACCTCAACATATGATAACTAAGTGGTTTGTATCCTGGTCCAAATCGGCCAATAAGTTCAACCATGATTTCAAAACTTCTGCACTTTGCTGCATTGAAAGGAATGCCAGCATCATAAAACCATCTAGCCATAGCAAGATCAAGATTGCATTTCTCTTCTTTCTTCAATTTAGACATAGTGCTCTGAATTTTTTTCCCACTTCTTCTTGCATCAATAAAATCATCAACATTCATCCTTGCAAATGCATCCATTGGTCCTTTCTCCTTTTTTTGTTTTGTAAAAATTGACAAGGTAGTTGGTTTTTTTATTGGCTCGGACTCCTCATCAGATGAGCTCACAACATTCTCATAACCACTTGTTGCACTTACTATCTTCCTCTTCTTGTTTTTGTTCAAAGCCACCATCATTTCTGCAACAATCTCCTTTGTAGTCTTAGGACACTTCTTCACATCACGGAAACCTCCAATCAAGTGCTCCTTTTGTCTCTTTATCCCCCCATTTGTCACTAAACCACACAATTCACATTTCACTTTATTCTTATCGTGCTCATCAGGCCAATAAGCATACTTCCATCCTGGATCATTAGATTTCGCTTTCTTGAATTCTGAATCTGCTGTGGGTATTGAGGAAGAAGAATCCATTCTTCTCACTGCAAAACTAATTTAAAAAATTGTAAATAGAGAGGAGAGGGGGCGCGGGACTGTGTGTGTGTGTGTGACTGTGAGAGAGAGAGGGGAGTGACTCAGTGACCGTGAGAGAGAGAGTGGAGGGGGTATCGGTGGGACTGTCACAGAGTGACAGTGTGTGTGAGATAGAGAGGAGAAGGGGGGGGGGGCGGGACTGTGTGTGTGTGTGTGTGTGTGTGTGTGTGTGTGTGTGTGACCGTGAGAGAGAGAGAGGAGGGGGTGCCGGTGGGAGTCGTGGGATTGTCACTCTGTGACAGTGTGTGTGAGATAGAGAGGAGAAGGGGGGCGGGACTCTGTGTGTGTGTGACTGTGAGAAAGAGAGAGGCAGAGGGGGGGGGGCGGGACTGTGTGTGTATGTGTGTGACTGTGAGAGAGAGAGAGAGGAGAGGGGGGGCGGGACACTGTGTGTGAGAGAGACAGAGAGAGAGGTAGAGAGAGAGAGAGAGAGAGGGGGTGCCGGTGGGCAGTGACCTCCTCCAGCGGCCTCCGGGAACTAGGGAAGGGGAGGGGAGAGCGTGACAGGGAACTAGGGAAGGGGAGATGGGGGGAGCGTACCTCCTCCGGCAGCAGCGACCTCCTCCGGCGGCGGCGCGACCTCCTCCGGCAGCGAGACCTCCTCCAGCTCGGAACCCTACCTGGGTTGGACTCGAGGGGCAAGGCGGGGGTGGGAATGGGAAGACGGGGTCGCGAAGGGGAGTCGGGGCGGAGGGGGGGATATAACCGGGGATCCGATCCACTAAGTGGATCGGATTCACTAAAAGACCCGGAGGCCATCTCAAGGCGCCCAAGCGCATGCCTTGGGCCGCCTTCCCCGCCTTGGCGTCGCCTTTTTCCAGTCCACTTAGGCGACCCTCAAAAGCCGCCTTGGCGCCTTGGCGTTGCCTAGGCGGCCGCCTTGACAACTATGCATGTTTGGTAAAAACATCAAAATTTTTAAAAATTATGACGATGTGTTTGGGGTGTCGGGGGGGGGGGGGGGGTGCCGCCGGGGGGGGGAGGGGGAGGGGAGGAGGGGGCGAGAGGAGGGGGGCGTTGGCGAGGGGTGATGCAGGGAGGGAGAGAAGGAGGGGGCGCGGGGGGGGGGGGGGGAGGGGGCTCACGGGGAAGGCGCCGCTGGCGGGGGAGGGGCGGGGTGCAGCGGGGGGGGGGGGGGGGGGGGGGGAGGAGAGAGGGGAGGGGGGTGGGGGGGGGGGGGGGGGGGGGGGGGGGGGGGAGAGGAGAAGGAGGGGGCACCGGCGGGGGACTCGCGGGGAATGAGGGGGGGGGGGCGGTTAGGAGAGGAGGAGGAGTGTGTGTGTGTTTTAAAAAAAAAACAGGTGAGGACTTGTTTTGTTTTTGGGAGAGTTTTAAACAGGGTTAGTTTTCTTCTAAAAAAAAGAATTACCTTACCAAACGTGTTTGTATACGCATCTCTTTCTTTTTTTAATTTTGAGAGAAAAAATTAGTAAAAAACTGTAACCAAACACCCTATTAGTTGCATGGAACACTGTTTCTCCCAGTTGTATTTTTGCAAACTGGTTCTGCAAAAGCGTTTTGGAATTTAGGAGTATAACAATTCTTAGGGTACAACATGTACTTAGTTTTGAACATCTATGCAGTTTAAAGTCATAACATTCTGAGCTGTTGACTTGGACCTTTCTAGTTGGCTGGTTGAAGGTTTAGTGAACTACCTAAAGCCTTCGTTCTTTAGCTGTTTGGCCTAGGTCTTTTTTCATGGTTGTCTGTTCTTACCTTTTTCAATGTGGATGTACCACCAAACCTTCATTCACCATGGAAGAATAATCTCTTCCTCTTCTCATTGACTTTTTCTCAATTGGAAATTACTTATTAAAAATTGTAGTTCTGAGCAATATTCCACGATCCACCCTAACAGAGACTGTTTGCCCTGGGTGCATACCAAGTTACTCTTTCAAGCGAACACCAAGGTGTGGCCTAGTGGTTAGCCCTCTATGTACATTAGGATGAGGTCATAGGTTCAAATCCCTCGGGGAGCAGCTTTATAAAGAATTTTCAAGGATATTGTAAATTGGCTAGTTTTCCAACCATAAAAAGTTCCCTCTTTCAAGCTCTAATAACATGAAGAAAATTTCGCTTTGAAGATTGGTCTTCTTAACGCAACTAGATATCCACTTTTGTTTTGTCACGCGGAAACCTGTTCCTTCTTTATAACATAGAAACTCATGCTGGAATATTGTCAGGACACCTCCCTCCATTGTCAACATCCTGTTCTTGATTTTGCTGTCGCCTGTATCTCTACATTTGACTAGTGATTGTCTGACAGGTGAACAAGGAAAAGATCTCCTTTGGTCGTCTTGAAGTCCATGAGCTAGCTGCGTTTGTTCTGAACGTTTCTGGGCATTATGTTGCCATCAACAGGAACTACTTGAACTACTACCTCTCTACAGAATCTGTTGCTCTATTTGTGGAGCACCTTCCAACAAGACCCACTTACATAATTGGTCAGATTGTGCACATAGAACGGCGAGTTGTGAAGCTACCAGCCTCTACCCGAAGCGAGCCCATCGAACAAATGGACCTTCTGAGCTCCGATGGGAGAGGAGGCTGTCTGGTACCTACACAAGTTTCTTCCTCAAACCCCTACAATCTTCCAATTGGATGTGAATACTTCATAGTGACGGTTGCTATGTTACCTGACACCATTCATTCAACCCCTTCCTGATCCTGCCCGTGGCTGAAATGAAGGAAGAACTAACTGTACATGTAAGATAGAACTTTTGGTGGGAGGGGGAGCCTCTCTCTCTTTTGTACAGCTGATGCCAATCTCGTTTCCTTTGTACATATCATGAACATTTCTGATGTAATTTGCTTGTGAATATGCTCAAGTTCTTTAATGGTTTTCGGGGTCAAGGACCCTCTATATTTCAATTACAGTCTCCTGTAATATATGTACATGTATATGTGCCTTGAAACCTCTCCCAGGAGGAGGTAGGATCAAGTGGAACGTACATCACTTTGACTGTGGTTTCTTTCTGGGTTTTTGGGTTCTTTGTGATAACTTGTGAGGAGCCATTGGTTTTAAACAAGGGTTCAAATATTAGCTCTGATAGCTGTGGGTGTGTCTTCCGAAGCTCATCAACAAATGTCCTAGAAACCAATTTTCTCTTCGACTTATTTCTGTTGATTGTCTTGTCTTGGTTAATGTAAAATGGTGAAAACAAAGAATGTTAGATCAATAGAGCTTCGAAGTTAATGAAATCAAAATCTTTTAATTAGTGCAACATGCACCATGATGAAGTTTTTCCTTGCAAATATGTTTTGAAACGAACCGACCTAGGAAAAGATTGTCGAGTAAGGATTTAAAATCGAGGTAAGTATGTTCCATTCCTTCGTTAACTCGGTAAAAAAAGAAGGTTTCGCCTTTTTTCTCTTTATGTTCTTCTCATCACAGATTAATGGGAGTTCTCTCACCCATGTTGTCTATGATACCTTGTCATTGGCCACTGTCTGTTGCCACTTGTGGATTTTCACTATACATTCCATGGATCATCTCTTGTTGCCCAGTGCCTTTTATTGACAGTGATCACAGCTGCCACCCACATATCCCTAGGATTATAAACAGGTGGAAGTTGGAAATATAAATTAGTATTTCTCTTTCTGTTTTTGATGAGAGCATTGCTAGAAATAATCGAGAAATGAACACACAAAAATTGGTATTCCTTTTTCTTCTGTTGGAAGACAAATTTAAATAAACAGATGCTTGTTACTATGATATGCCAAACTTACTGATTAGTATATATATTTAATGGTTTTTTCTACTACCATATTTGTTGTTTAGTCAAGCCAAAAAGGTCTTGGCCTGATCCTTAAGAGGATGACAACTGTCACTGTCCGTGGATTGAGTTGGTTGACTACCTTAGAAATTTGGTCTGTTAGGTTTCTTTGTATAAAGTTGCCTCTTGCAAAGCCAAATGGGGGAAAGTGACAAGGCAATTATCTTCATAGATAAAGATCATTAGCTGTATTTTTGTTCTCTTTTTGTTGCTTAAGTTAAAGTTAAATACTATCAAAAAAATAAAATACAGTTTTTTTTATTTAGTTAAAGTTAAATATCATCAACAAATTAAAAAACACATGTCATTGGAAAATTTTCGTATTTGTTGAATAGAAAGCTCAATAATTAAATAAATATTTGTAAATTTTTATGAAATTGTTAAAACTTTGTTTTTTTTTTAAGAACAAAATTATCATTAAGAGCCGTCCATAGCAACTTTCATGTTCTCTTATCACTTTCTGAAATCGCCCTTATCGCCACCCACCGTTACCCATCCTACTACACTCATTTGTTAGCGATCAGTGGATAAAGGAAGGAGGCTACAATACAAAATCTTTTAAAGTATTATAAAAAAATGTTTGGAACATAATAATTATAATTTTTATCATATAAAAAATTACTATGAGTCAATGTCACATTTCCTTTTCACAAACCCAGATCAAAAGGTATTTCACTACCCAACACCCCATTAAACTTTTGCCGGAAAAAAATTAGCCACTGCATCAACTTCGAATTTCACTGTCTCCTTAGTTTACATCAATTGTTAGTACTAATGTCGACCTCTGACATAAACATAATGTTGGGAAATAATGCCACATCTCGCCCCCCACCCACCTCTCCTCTTTCCCTCTTTCCATCTTCTTCTATTTCCCTGTTCTCCTGTTCCCCTATTATTAGCCCGTTAGATCCACTTACATCACCCCTCTACCTTTGACTTCCTCTGTCGATCTCTCTTTTTCTTGGTCTCCTTCGCCTAGCTTCCTCCGATTATGTTAAGAGCATGTAAGAATTGTTGAGACTACGAGTAATTAGGAATCTAATTTGTTAAGTTTCTACACCTTAATCATGTCCTGTTTATTCCTAATGTTTTGATGATGACAAAATAAATTCATATTATTAACAATACATGTACTTTGATGATGACAAAGTATATTCATCTACGTTGACAAATGGCAAAATGAACGCTTTTCTAACAAAATAAGAATCTTTATAAAGTTTGGGTATATATATAAAACTCTGAACATTATACAAATGAAGAAAGCAAAATCTGCTGAGTGTAAGATCGACTGGATACCTTTTGTTTTGAAGCTGAAGTCATATTAGAAGTTGAAGTTTTAAATAGACTGTAGTATAAGCCTCCTCAGTAGTCGAAGTTTAACTTCAACTGAAGAAGACTAATAAGTTGAAGTCAAATTCCGACTTGTCTCAAAAGTTGAAGTCTAACTCCGACTTTAGTTGACTTGCTTCATGGGTTGAAGTTCACTTCAACTGATATGCTGTCTTGACAGTTGATGTTCACTCTGACTGACGAAGAAGTTCTAAATAGCTGAATCTTAAGTCTATATGCTATTTTAACTGATGTTGTGAGTTTTTTCTATAGTCGAACATGTAGTCGAAGTTTACTATTTTATTTGTATTATTATATTAGCCAATGTTTAATCATTATTTTACAAATATTTTGTTAGCAATAAGTCTTAAATCTAAATATCACTACTTAAGATAATATTATATCTTATTTCTTTACCATCTCTTGTTAAATTTCCTTAACTAAAATCATTGTGTCGAACAAAAGTGTTTGCTTATGCTAAAATATGCTCTGTACGAATATAGTTTTTAAGTATAACATTCCATGAATATTTTATTTGTCGTTTTAGAATCTTAGTCATGTTATTGAAAATAGTCTATACAAATCTTTTCTGTATCTTGTCATTTATTGTTCTGAAAAGTAGATTGTAGTATACTCGGTGCAAACGTACATTGAAATATATTTTACGCCGATAGTCTACTCTATTTAACGCTTTGCAATTTCACATTAATAGAAATGTACGACTGTCTCAACAAAAAGATTTTATGCAGACTTGTCTAAGTGTTTCTTTTGTCCAATGAGTAATATCTATTTTACTAGCCCAAGATATTGTCCTCGAAGAGAGAAGTATTTTCTTGTCTATTTTTGCATGCGGTGCATTTAATTCAACTGACCACATTAGCATGTAAGAAACCTACAATGGCAAGAAAATGATCATTACACATATTTTTTAAGGCATTTCACATAGGGGTGTCAATTGGACCGGGGCGGCCCGGAGGCCCGGAAGCTCGGCCCGGTTTTAACTGGGTTTGAGCCGAAAAAGTGAGCCCGTTAAATTTTTTGGCCCGGCCCGGAAAAGAATAGGGCTGGGCTTGGGCTTTGTGAGGCCCGGCCCGGTCGTCGGCCCGAAAAATATAAATATAATTTATATTAAATATAAATTTATATGTAGAAAGAGACTTATATGTATTTTTCTACCATAAATCTACTCAAAAATATAATCTTTTGTAAGTTAAATGTTAATATAGATATAAGTAAAATATATATTATTTTTTATAGATATATTATAGTAGATATATTAAAATTATATATTATATGAATAAAAATAATATTTTTCTTATTTTTTTGGGCTAAGCTGGGCTTAACCGGGCTTTTCTTGGGCTGGGTCGAGCCACCCATACCGGGCCTACCCCCAGGCCTGGGCCGGCTTTTAAAAACCCAGCCTGGGCCGGGCATAGCAAGGCCCGGTCCAGGCCCGGCTCATTGACATCCCTAATTTCGCACAAAAGCTTTGTTTTTCTCACATGTCCACTTTCAAACGATCAATTTTTTGAATGGCTTGAAGAGAAAATTGAAGACTCTAAATAAGAGTCAAAGCCAGTAAGAGAAAAGTAGATAGAGCCACACACGAAGAAAGATACACACAAGTCTTCTGCACACACTTCAACTCTTTCTTTCAAGCCTTCTTCTCAAAGCCTTGTGGACTTGAGCACCATCTCATATCTTGTAGAGAGACCATCATCAGATAGAGGGAGAGTCTTTTTTTTTTTTTTAGTAATAAGGAAATCTTGCCCTGCGTGGCTTAGCAGGTTCAAGGAGTGACTTTTCATGGACCCCAAGGTCAGGACTTAAAAACCTCTAATTTGATGTATACCCAAATTGCCTATGCCCCACTTGGCTGGGAAAATTCTGGGCCTGCACCCCTTGAGTATTAAGTGCAAGTCAGGTAAGCCCCCCCCCCCAACCCAATACCTCCGCTTTGTTGGGAGAGTCTAGCTTTGATTAGAATATTTTTTCTCTTTTTCTCTGAGTGCTCATTTCCTTAGAGCCCCTCATCTCTTGTAAACAATCTCATTCTTGTTGTAAATCCCACAAAGGGTTGATTCCTATGTTTGTATATTCATTTATAAAGGGAAGACTTGTTAGGGCAAGTGGGTGAGTGCCCTTTTGAGAAGGGAAGATTTATTGGGCAAGTGTTTGTAGTGCCTCTTAGTGAAAAGAAGACCAAGTGGGACTTGATAGTCGTAACCTGATTATAGGTTAGTGGAAAATCTCAAGTGTTCTTTAGGAACTGGACGTAGGACTCCCATTGGAGGAGAGATCCGAACCAAAATAAATCCTTGTACATTGTGTGCTGCATTTATACTCTTTCCACACACACCAACTAACCTCTAGCAAGTTAATTTTAGTTGTTATTATTTGGTAATTATATTTACAGATCACCTATTCACCTTCCTACAGGTGAAGTAGCTGCTATTCGATTCAATAGCTTACCCACTCTTTCTGCCCTTTCCCCTCCCCCTTGAGCCCTCCCTCTTGTTCCCCCTTTGCCACCGCCAGCCTTGGTGTCTCACATTGCCTTCCTTACTCCCTCCACCTTTTTTGCTCAAATTTGTAGCCTTGCTCGCAAAACCCCTTTATTGCTTGTTGTTCTATGTTTCTTTTCAATCTTTCACTCTTTTTGTGGCCAGCCTCCCCACATCTTCGGTGCTCTGTTTCCATCTTTGTCGTTTGGTTAACCTCCATCCCTTATTCCCCGCACCCTTCTCTTTTCTTGCCCCAAATTTTGGGATCTTTCTGATCTCTGTTCCTACTGGAGATCGGTGACAATCAGCCTTAGTTTAGGCATCTTATCTATGCAATATTGTGTTGTGTTTGTGATTGTGCAGTATATCGACATCATTTTAGAAGTGTGCTTCTCCAATCAAATTCTTTTTCAGCCCATAAGACTTTGGATCTCCTCAATTTGGGGTTATGGGATATTTGGGTGTGCTCGTGTATCAAAGATTATCCGCACATTAAATCAGAGTAGGATTAATACCTCTGTGGATTAGAGATGTCAATGAGCCGGGCCTAGACCGGGTCTTGCTAGGCCCGACCCAGACCCAGTTTTCTAAAAGCCGGCCCAGACCCGAAGATAGACCCGGTATGGGTGGCCTGGCCCGGCTCGGCCCAAAAAATATAAGAAAAATATTATTTTTATTTATATAATATATAATTTTAATATATCTACTATAATATATCTTTAAAAAATAATAAATATTTTCGGGCCGAGCCTCACAAAGCCCAAACCCAGTCCTATTTTTTTCTGAGTCAGGCCGGGCCGAGTCAAAAAATTTAAACGAACTCATTTTTTCAACCCAAGTCCGGTTAAAATCAGGCCGGACTTCCGAGCCTCCGAGCCGGTCCGACCCAATTGACACCCCTACTGTGGATGTAGCATCTTCTTCTTTTTGTTGGTCGATATTTGTTCCTTCATGTATCACAATGGCTAATGTTGTCTGTTTCCTTTACTTTTCTATCGTATTATACTATGTAATATCTCTTGGCTAGTTTTATCTTTCCCTCATAAAAAAAAAGACATTGATGTGAGGGCAACCAATCCATCTCACTATTCTATTGGCTTTGGCTAGACTGTTTATACTACTCTCTTAAGTCAATATGGGGAGGCAATTGCATGCTCTGATAAGAGTATGTGCGTAGATCTCCCCATGAATTCGGGTCGGATCTTGCTAGATTTTGGATCTTCCCCAAAATTTCCAATCCGACCTCGTGAGGTGGATTTGATTCTGGAGATTATCCGGTGGATGTTCCTTTTACGTGTGAGACTGGGAACGTATAACGTGTAGGAATTAATATACATATATATCCACAGGCATAACCTCCTTGTTTATGCCAATTTGAGAAAAAGATCCTCTTTGTATACTTTTTCCACTTTCTGAGATGTTTATCCTCATAATTCGGGGTTTCAGTGGGGTTAAAACATTAGCAGTTAAATTAGGAGAGGGTCCTTCTTGACATTAAGTTATTTCTACTTTTCTAGGGGTTTGATTTCTTGTAAATATTCCTAAAAGATACTTTTCTTTCTGTTTCCGATCTCCAACAATATACCAATATTTAAACTATGCCACCAACATATATAAGTGATTTTTTGGGCATCCAGATAAGAGAATTTTTTACCGATAGCTAACGAAGTGTGATCTAAGTATTATTGTTCGTAGTACGAAGGTATGCGTGTGGCAGCGCATTAGACCTACGTCTCTAGTTGCTCCTATTTTATAGTTCTTCTTGTTGATGACTATTGTGACTCCTATTAAAAGGACGAGACAACTCAATATGTGATGTACAATTCACACCACACACACACAATATGTTGTTGGTTCAGTTATGAACAAAAGAAAACTTTGACAGGAGAAATAACAATTAAACACAGAAGTAAAGATTCTCCCTGACACAGAAAGTTAGTCTCTGTCATCTTCTTTGTTGACACTATTATGATGAAGAACATGCCGATGTAGAAAGTTTTAGAATGAAGACTTGCAAGATGCAACACTAGGTCCAACACCTATCAGATAAACAACAACTCCTTGGAACGTCTAGAAGATTTTTGGACGATGAAGACTCAACACTTCAGACTTCTACAGATGCAAAGCTTCTTTGGCTCTTTCTGAGCAACACGATCCTCTCTTGAACTCTAGGGTAAGAGATGATCTCTTAGAGGCGACCGTGTATACTCTCAAACACGAAGAGATACTTGTACTTATAGTGCAACAATGAAAGATCACACTTTTAGTAAGAGTTCTAACGGAGAAAGAGTCCTACCAAAATATGGAAACCTCGTTGTCGGAATCGGTCGCCTGATTTTTTATTATTGGTCTTCCAATTTTACATTGTCCTCAGTTCCAAATTATTGGAAAAATCGGTAATCCGATAACCCTGAATCGATCGTCTGATTTCCTACTTGTTCACCAATAGGAAGCTTGTTGTCTTCACCAATCGATAGCTTCTCCAATCGGTCGACCGTTTTTTGAACTTCGATCGTCCAATTTTTATTTGGCTTCTAGATGATAACTTGGGATAGTATATGTCGACATTTGGGACCATATGTGTCGACACTTGGAACAATGTGTCGACACATAGGATGGATGTGTCGACACATATATTTTCTTTCAGTCAGCCTTTTTCGCTATTCTGTCCAAGTCTTGACCTTTGTAAATTTGTACTTACCAATGCGACTTTGACCTATTTTGTTGCACACTTAACACATAAAATTAGACTATCTAATTAAATATAAATAAATCAAATACTTGGGTCATTAATATGAACATAACTATGTACTTTGTGAAAATATCAACGTGAATTAGAATTAATTTTTTTCTGTGATTATCAAAATCTACAAATTACAATGCCTCTCTCATCCGAGTCACATAGACAGTGTTCAAATTTACTTATCTATCTCTTGGACTCGTTCTCTGAATCCTCCTTGCAATAGTCTTTCTCATGTTGCTACTACTCATTGTTCATTTGTGGATTGAACTTCAACAATTTCTTACAAAATTTGTAGAGTTAAATTTTAAGGGATCTAACTAGTATCCCTATTACTATTCTAAATATTAATACTCATATGTTTTTCCCTCGAGAGCCTTAAACTTAAATTCCATTGAACAATGAAGCTTCCCTTTCTATCTACAAGACTTGGGTTAGAGATTTTCCCCTTTCTACCTACAAGACTTGGGTTAGAGATTTTCCGTTGGCGGAGTTTGATAAAAAAGAAAATGATGATGCTGAAAATCGTTGCCCCAATCGTCTAGGTCTTCACCCCTCATCCTTATTTCACCATATCTTTTTTTGAGATCATTTCTCTTTATAATTATTATAAATCATCTCCTCAGTTTAGATTTTTATTTGTTTTTGTCACATAATTCTTTAATTTTATTTTTTTTTTTCGTTCTATGGATTAGCCTTTACATTGTCTAAAGGGTCATTTCCTTCATTTGACTAATGCTTCTTGATCTTGTAAGTGCTTATTAACCTTCTGTTTACTTTTACTTAATAAATGTTTATTTTAAAAAGTGATATTTTTATTTTAAGATGAATTACTAGATTTGTAATTCACCTTTTGAAATTACTCGCACATCCGAAGTTGAAGCCAGAGAGAGACTTGCAACTTTGGACCTCCACAAGACCCATCCCCAACTTGAGTCAATATCGAAATATTTGAACTTTGTTTTTTAACTTGGAAGTCGCATTTTTAACTTTCACCTAGGACAGTACGAACAAAGATGAACATTTGCCAATTATATCAATTAATTTCTTTCTAACAGATTTAATTCCAGCATTTTTATTAAAAACCAAAAAGGAACACAACTGCCCTTCTTTTGAGGTCAATATTTTCTCCTCATAATAATTAAACTGAGAGCCTTCAAGGTTTAAAAGTGATTAACTTTGTGTTAATAAGTTATGAGGAATGATCCTGCAAACTATGATTCTCTCTTCTTATGAGCAGATATTTACACTCTTTTTTTTTTATTGACCACACACACAAAAGTCTATTTATCAGCGAGACGGGCATTGGTCTGTGCTTAACATTTGACAAATTTATATATTTGTATACTCTTTCTTGTTACAGTCACTCCCATCCGTCACGAAATCAAACCCAAGGGGGGATCACTCACCAACCATTCCCACACCCACCTGTCGATATCATCGACCCCCGGCCCCCCTCGTGTAAGTCGCCGGAGAAGCTGCGAGAGCAACCAGGCGCAGGCGCCCCGGGCAGACGCAGCACCGCGAGGAGGAAGGAGACAAACTCCCTCCCGCCTCGCCCCCCCGGCCCTTCCCTCTGTTTTGTCCACTTCCTCCCACGTTCACCTTCCTTGCGCGATGTTGATCAGGTCGATGTGAGCGGAACGCGTACTTCCTTCCCATCTTCTTTCTCCCCTCTTCTGCGGCTTCTCATCTCCATTTCTCTGCTTTGGCCTTTTCTTCCGGAGGCGTGGTGGTGGTACGATGGCGACAACGAAGAAGGGGGAAGGGGGCTTGTTGGAGGGCTTCTCCCCGGCGTCTCCACCGCGTATCTTCTGGAACTCCCGCAAGAGATCCGGTAAGATTTCCCCCCTCTCTCTGGTTTCGCCCTGTTCGAAAGTTTGTTCCTTCTTTACAAAACTAGAGTACGTCGGCGAAAGCAGAGGGAGATCCATGGAAGATCTGGTTTCTTTCCAAAGATCGTCTCGTTTATCTCCCAAAACCAGAGAATACTCACACCAGAACACCTCTTAAATTGAAGAGGATTTAGATTTCCCCGGAAGCCGAGTTCTTGAGATGATCGGACCCCCCCCCCACACGTCGCCTCCTCTGTTCTTCTCCGACACCGTCGGGATTCCTCATCAGCTTCCTCTCTTTCAGTAGTACGGACTGGATGGGGCACTGGGAACCTCCACCTTCGCCACCGACCGCCGCCTTCTTTGCTTGGACGGCCTCTTCGTCTCCCCACGTCGTTGCCTCCGGCTTTTCCGGAGGGGCGCCGCCATACCCCTCCTTTCCGACCATAGGACCAAATTGCCCCTGCCGTGCTTTTTTGTTTCCCCAAGGTTGCGCTGACAGCTGCTATGTTTGTCCTGTGGTAGCCAACGGGGAGAGTTTGGAGAAGGCAATGGAGGAGGAGAGCCGCAAGGCGAAGGAAGAACCGGTCGCCACCGTCGCCGGCGGAGGGGGGAAGCACGGGGAATCCCCCGTCGTCGCCGACGACGACGGCCACGCCGCTGCCGACAAAGCCCCGGCGGAGGACCCCACGGCCTCGCTGTCCGAGCGCAGAAGGGCCCTCTTCGAGCCGCTGGGGCCGGCGGGCGGGGGCGGCAGGATCCCGAACGAGGACCTCCTCCCGCCGCCGGACTTCGACGCGGCCTCGTACCCGAAGGGCTGGCTGGTGGGGAAGAAGCGGAAGCTGGTGAACGTGGACGTGGTGGAGAGCATGCGGAGGATCGCCGTCCAGGAGATGAACAGGAAGGTTAGAATCTTTCCCAAAAAGCCCACATCTTTTCCAACCCCTTGCCATGGCCGCGCACAGTTAACCAACCCGATGGGCGCGCTGCGCCAACACCAATGGGAAGAAGAATGGCCACAGTTCCCTCTGGCTCTGGGAACGCCCTATAATACTTGGTTGTATTAATATGGGCTCAATGTGCACTTCAATAAAAGAGGTCAAAGTGCAGTAGAGGTATAATAGGAAAGTGGAGTCAGTCTTTCTCTACTTGGTTAACTAAGATATCATGTTTAGACATTCCAAAGAGACTTATGGTGATATATTTAGTATAGGAGGACGTCGTACGAGAATCCAACACCTGGCGAGGAATCATATGCCACGCGTTTGGTCTTTCTTGAGAAGAATATTTTTAAGAGGATTAGATTGATCAGTGGCATGATGGTAAAGACACGCGAAACCGATCATGTGGCACGTTATAAATTAGTGTATTTTTCGATGAATATTCTAATGATCTTTAAGACTATATTTGGTATTTGAATAGTCTATTCAAATACCAAATATAATATAAAAGTTTGATTTGAATGTTAGAACTAGTTAAGCCAACTAATTAATTTTATTGGCATGCATATTAAAAAATAGGTGGTACTTGGAGGAAAAAAAAAAAAAGATAACACGGACGAAACTTTAAAAACTCTGTTGCCACTCTCTTTCTCTCTAGCTGGGGGCATGTGTGTGTGCATGTGTTTTTGGTTCGGCAGGACCGGGAGATTGAGGGGCTGAACGAGCAGCTGGGGGAGGACGCTCGGTGCCTGGAGCACCTGCAGGTGCAGCTGCTGGAGGAGCGCCGGAAGCGGGCGGAGGTGGAGCGGGAGAACGCCGTCCTCCAGAACCAGATATCCATGCTCATGGACATGATCCAGGACGCCGACGCCGCCGACCCCGACGACGGCATGGCAACTCCCCCGGAAGAACACTCCTGAGTAGACTGGTCCTCTTCTCCTCGTATATGCCCACAGAGAGAGAGAGAGAGAGAGAGAGAGAGAGGACCGGGCGGAGAGGTCCTCCCTAGTCTCTCTCTCTACCTCTCTCTTTATGCATATTAAAAAAAAATACTTTTCCACACTGCACGGATGCAACTAGGTGAGTTTGGTTGTTGAAGGTTGGGATCTTATCTTGGGTTTCTTCAAAATTCTTTTTTTCTTTAAACTTTTTTTTGGAGGGATGTTGTTGATGTCTAGTATGGGAACCAGATTCTCTAGACTGGGTGCACTGTGCACCCTTGATTTATGTTAGTGGGTTTCTCCATTTTTTTTTAAAAAAAAATTATTTGGGAGCAGATAGAGTGGGCATAGATTGTATAATTGATACACACGCACGCACGTTGTACTTGGAATTCTCTTGATATTTGGTGTTCGTACCTCCATATGTAAATCACTTTTATAATTTGGTGTGGAAACGGACGGGTCCAGTTTGTGCAGCAACCTTTTTCTTTCCTTGTGCATGAACATGAGCTACGGAGAGCATCTTATTCCTACTTTTTTTATATTGAGAAAGTGCCTTATAAGCGTTTCTTTATTCTTTAACTAGTTTCACATGGTGCAGTCACATCGGATACTCGTGTAATGAAATGCTCGGGATCAGAAAGTAAATCTTTTACGTTGAGCCAATCACAAAAGGAAGGATGCACTTGGCTTCCGTCGGTGCAGAGCGGTAGATGATAGCCCTTTAAGCACTTCCCATGCAATAACTTAAATCTCAGTACAAAGGAAGAATGCAAAAGAATTAACAAATGATAATTACAGCAAGTTACTAGTGACCATGTCCGTGAGAGGAAGGCGCTTGAACAAGTAGCCGTTTAAGACAGAAAGATACCCCACTGCATCGAGACATGAATTACTTGGAGTATGTGCCACTGCAAAGCACAGAAGACGAAAAATGTTATTCACATGCAACCTAGAAAGGCTATCTAGATTAGTGTCTTTTTGACAAGTTATCTAGATTAGTGTCGTTCTTGCGTTTAGAGAGACAGCAAAATTACGAGCACAAGGTCGTTACAATATAAATGGCCAAGAGCATAGCTCCCTTATAATGTTACCTTCTGTACATTGCATGGCAAAAGACAATCAGAAGATTTCACGTGGCTAGTTTTGAAATCACTGAAACCGAAATGTCAGCATAAGGCTCTTCCTGTACCACATCAATGAGGTCACAGCTCTTCAGAACCTACAATTAGAAATAATGATAATTAGAAGATGCCATCGTCATTCCTGATCTAAAAATGATGTCATTTTCTAGACAACTTTTCATAGATGAAACCAGATATGGATTCCAATGGGCACTAAGAATAATGAAAGCTTGCCATGCTTAATTCAAGATAACAACAAATGCATACAAGTTCAGTGACTTGGACTCACCCTCAATGATGAAAATCAATCTAAGCTACCACCAAATTGCAGAAAGGATATTAGTTTCCCTTTTCAAACGCAAATCACACTGCAGCAGCATGTCTATGTCCAAGATTAAACTCTTATTAGGGTCTCTTCGATGAACATATAGGACAAGGTGGGTATAGGGCAAAGTCAGGCAGAGCAGCCCAAGATTTTCATTTTTTTTTTTTTGGCCTTGGTACAAACTTCTTGTCCTAGTGGAACAATTAATTTCAGTAAAATATTAGAATTATTTATCAGACCCTTATCCCGGCTAGACTATGGTTCTCCTAGGCCATCTACAAAAGCAGATTTTGATTTATCCCAGCCAATAAGAGGTCTTGTAGGACCTTATTCACTTCTCAAAGTGATCCTTGAAAACAGATGTTCATAGGAAAAGGCTATTGCCAATGAAGCACTAGAGATTAGTAATAAATGGCAAAAAAGACTGTAAAACAAAAGCCATTCGATATACAAGTATTTGCTTCTACAAGGTCCTGTAGGACCTTCAACAAGGATTTGCTTCTACAACTCACTTGCAGAAAAGGAAGAAGAATATATAGTAAGGAAAGAAAGAAAAGGACCATATGGATTAAACTCAGTTGAAACCAGCCAACAATCCTGGAATCTAAGTAGCTAAATAGCATATACCAAAACACCGCTCAAACGTTGTTCATGGTCATGATTGCCTGACCAGAGAGACCAAGACCCTACTCCAGGGGCCAGTGTTGCAGTACCAAGGGAGTGATGCATAGTGAAACCATCTAGTTTTTACTGCTGGATAAAAATTTGCAACTGAGATCAGGTCTGCTGCATACTTCCAAGATTTGGTTGACATCCAATGATTGGTTATCTAGTGTCATTTAATAAGACTGACGAATGATGCCCCTGAAAAAGAAGAAATAGATGTGCTACATGTCTACTTACAAGAGTCTCAAAAAACATTCGTGCACATTGTTTTCTCGTTTTCCCTTCTAGAATCTTGTTCAAGCTCAGATAACCTGACCGACTATTAAACAATTGTGTCGTAGGAGACTGATCCTTGTAATATTGTGCCACCAGCCTGCAGAAGACATGTGCTCATTGCAATGAGTCTTCAAGGAAATGCTGGGAAGGAGTTTCAGATTAAAAATTTTCCAGAATGATGTCTTTTACCTTGTCCGAGAAGACATGCTATCAAATCTTCTCGACTCATAACCTGCAGGTAATAACATTTGATTTGAATAGAGAAGGTGACGTTTTCTACTAGCAATGATAATTACAAGAGAAACAAAGGCTAAATCTAGCATATCCAGAGTCTGGAAGATTACCTGATGGTGATGGCGATGGTGTATTTTCTGCATTCAGGAAAAACAGGTCCTACAGTATATACAAAATCCTGTTAGACTGGATCCATTTGTAGCTGTACATACATCTATTGCCACCTTATGCAAAGCAAAAGAAAGAGATGAAAAGTTGTACAAAGAATATGAAATTTCTAACAGAGATCCAGAATTCATACTTCTTCAGGACTGTTGAGTAAACCTGAGACTTCCGGAGATAATCTCATTTCTGGAGCCATTGGTTCCTCAGATATGTCATCTAGAAGTTCAGAAGATGGCATCTCATGTTCGGGGATTCTTATTCCTTTAGACATTGATGGATGGATGGAAGTCATGGCATCAATGGGGGTATGTTCTCTATCAAAAGTAGACTGCATTGGTTCAGGTAGATCTTGATCCTGCACCACATTGTACCTAGCCTGCTCTCTCTCCATATCTGCTTCAATTAGGTCTTGATCCTGCATCCCACTGTGCTTAGCCTGATCCATCTCCACATCCATTTCATGGATGGTATTAGGGGAGGATGCATCCATGACAGTCGGAAATGCCCTCTCATAGACATCTCGCAACTTCATGCACATTCCTTCAATAAAAGAAAATGAATTGTCACATCAATACTGCAAAAAAGATCAGAGTGTGAACTAGAAAAGGGGTCTTCCCTCACCACAAAATAAAGGCTCATTAAACATCTGGTCTTTCTTCTTGCGTTTCTGAAACTTCCAAACATCTAAAGTTGTGGAAGGGTTAGCTTGCCGCTTGCGCACTATTTTACTTGTGTCCTCGAGCCGTCTCCTCATCTCTCTGTAGAAAATCAATCAGAGATTTTAGAATTGAAAACATGGAAGTGATATATAAGTAATCTATAGGACACTTACGCATTAGACAGAACAATGGACTCATCAAAGAACCGTTTTCTCCTCCTTCCCCTTGCATTTTGTCTCTGAACAGGTGGAGAGGGAGGGAGTAACATGCCGGGCGATTGTCCACCTACACAGTTGGAAGCAGAAGTCATGAAAGGGAAAATGCAATTCTTCGAGGATTTTTGTATCAGCTGAAAAGCTCGGACTACATAGGACACACAATTGTATTACTTGGATAAGTCCAAATTAGGGTTATTGCCAACGTGACTAGGTGATCATATATAACCACCGACATTTGTAGGAATCTAGACTAGACGAGTGTGCAAATAACAAACACGGTAGATGAAAGGGTCCATTCAACTACCAGAAACCATGAGCTTAAACATAACCGTACATCTACCATTAAAGAAAACTTTTGTTTGCACTTCTCAGGCATTTATAAAAATGTTAACCAAGAAGAGTTGTTGATTGCCACTTATTAATGAAGTTGAAGAAGACACCATTGGCAGAAGCAACCGCACCATCAGCCACAACCAAGAGCAAGTGTACAGTATTGTTTAGTTCCTTCCTCTTTGTTTTCTGGATAGTTAATACAGGGATAGCTTATCCCTGTATAGGATAACCATGTACTCAAGCAATCTCACTTTGGCAACTTTTTTTTCTTATCCCCCTTTATCCCTAGTTATATAGTTGTTTCCCCTCATGGGCAGAGAGAGAGAGTTATCACCCTTTATTCATGGATAACTTTCGTTATCTTTGATTAGCCTATACAGCCACCCCAAAACAAAATAACTTTTAACCATGGGTTTTTCTCTTCTATGTAATTATCTTCTCCTTACCATTTTCATTTTCGGCTTTTAATCCGACTCATGAAAAGATCGTATTCCTTTAAAAGTTTTGTATTGCCATACAGACAAACCAAATTCCATGTCCTAGGCACTGAGGCTATGTTGGGCTTCCAGCCATTATGGAAGTGTGCCTAGTTTGGAATTGCCCAGTCATAAGTCAGTCACTTGCTTCCTGTGTCTTAATAAATATGATCAAGGGAGCAGTTAATTAATTGAAATTTATGATAATGGCAAACTGGAATTACTTCATGAAGATGGGACAACCAACCTGGTGATACCCCTGAGTTCTGCCCACCAGATGCATCTAGAGATGCAATAGCTGGTGAATTGTCATGAATGGATAATGGAACAGGCTCCTCCGCAGAAATGCCCTTTTTATTCGCGGTCAGAGAAACACTGCCCTTTATATTCGCAGACCAATCAATGCTTCCATCTGGTGCAAGAATGTCCTTTTCCAACACAGCAATATCTGGGTTCTTTAGGGTATCTAGCCCAGAGTTGTGTGCACCATGACGTGCATCCTCAATCGGGGAAGGACTCCCAATTGTTTGACCTGCATTAGCACTTCGATGGAGACTTTCAACAGAGCTACCTCCTTCCAAGATAGCATCTTCATAATGATTATTGATCTCTCCACATCGAGGAAGAACTCTGCAACAGCACTAACATTACAAGTACTGAAACAAGGAGATGGGTTAAGAGAAAGCATCAACACATCAGCAGCATACTCCTTGTTCATAGGTCCAGCACCGGCAGAAAGGTTCGGTAGCTCGGTTTGAGGAGATGAATCAAACCTATCCTGCATATAGAATGAATCCAGGAAACTGAGTGAGCAGGCACAATCACAGCACAACAGAATGAGAGCCTTGTTGTAGAAGCATTGGTACCTCATTGACCAAAATTGCAACATATTCCCCTTCAACTGGCATTTGATCTGTATATCCAAGAAAGTAAAACCCAATAGTACCCATAAGTTTCAAGTAAAACCAGACCTAATGCTTTAAATAGTTTGATAACAGAAGAGACCTGGCAAAGTAATCTGTTCCAAATCCTTCAGATGCTTATCAGGAGACCTATGACCATATGGAAAGGGCCAATTAAAAGTTGAACCCAAATTCCAAGTCGAATAAACGTACTATGAAGCAAACAAAAACTTAAATATAGAACTGATATATAACACTAAAACCAGGTTGAAGGGTTAATGCTTTGACAGAAAATTCTTTGGAAAATGGATAAAACACTTACTTCTCCAGATATTGCGTATCGAACTCCAAAGCGTCGAGTTCGAATGTATCTGGAAGCGTGACTGCCTGAAACGTTGCTCGGTCCGCATCTTCGGGCAGATTAACATGAACTGATGCAAACATCGTTCTCATCTGAGATAAAACTTCATTGCAGTCATGGTAGAGGTAGTCGACTTTCTTGGAATATATCCGGACCACACCCAGCAGGAGGTGCCCCGACAACCTAAGGGCAATAGGGACCTCCGGGAACATGATGCAATCTAGCAGAACCAAATCCAAGCTATTGCGTTAGCACCCATTTAACAGAAGCACAAATCTAATAAATCTACATAAAACAAATGTTCGTATCCAATCGCAGCAACCTGACACGAGTGGCGGACCAGACTGCCGATGTGTGAGAAAGGAACAAGCTCTTTTAGTGAATCGACCAAACAGAAGACATAAAAAGGGAATCTTTTTAGAGAAAGAAAGCCACGGAAAATTCATTGTAGTGGCTACAAATAAACAAACGAGCAAAGAGAGAGTATTGCCAAGAACAGGAGTAAAGTTCGAGTTGTTCTCACAAAATGCAATCAAGAAATGACGAGAAAAAAGAGGGCTTTTCACATCTGAAACGTAATAATATCCACAAAGCACTGCAATAACGGCGAAAGGGAGCAAATTTTTACAAATAGAACCGTTCCTCTTTGAATCACTGAAGAACCCAACATCGCGTTGCGGATCCCGAGCTGGAGCAGCGGCAACCAGAAAGTGGGGAGGCGGCAGAGCCATACCGACGGTGGAGGAGATGTCGGTGACGGCGACATGGGACTTGCGGAGCTTGTGCTGGAGGTGGGCGGCGATCCACACGGTGCCCAGCGGGCCCTTCTTGGCGAGGAAGGTGTGCGAGTAGAACATCTCCCTCTCTAGGCCTTCCCACGGTGGGGGGAGGGGGAGGGAATAGAGGGGAGAGAGAGAGCGCGCGCACAGTGTTCTTGGTTTCTTCCTTTTCTCCTCTTGGCCTCCCGACCTCAGTGGTGGGTTTAATTTGGCTGCCGAAACGGCGCGTAACAATGGAAAGGTGGCACTTTTTTCGGCGGGAAGGCTCCGTGCGCGGGAAAATTTTTTAGTTAGCTCTTCCCAAAAGGCCGCGAGTGTGCCTCTACGTGCCGCAGCCATGCGTTGTACGAAACACACGGACCAGGTCCGGACTCGGTCTAATGTGATGTATCACATTGCCACGTGGCTGTCTCATGTCGGAGGCGATGAAGATTTCTCTCATAAAAACTCTGGTCACTGTGCTGCGAGTTTTTTTAATAAGTTTTAGGTATAATTCCTTAAAAGTAGTAATATATATATATTTCTAGATAATCTAGTGGTAATGTGAAGGACTTACCTAGATGTACATAAAATTTCTTATTTTGGTGAAAGACTTTAGTTTTTTTTTTTTTTGTAACGAGAAAATTCCGCCCTGTGTGATTTTGTGGGCTCAGGGATTGGTGTTCGTGAACTCCAAGGTCAGGATTTGGCAACTCCTACTTTCCGTATACCCGTATTGTCCTTACCACACTTGACCGAAAAAATTCCGGATCTACACACCTCGAGGATTGCATGTAAATCAGGTAAGCCCCCCCCAGAAATCGAACTCGGGACCTCTTGTTTTTAAGCAAGAGTTCTAACCGATCGATCCAACTGAGGTCCTCAGAGACTTTAGTTATGTGAGGGAATCGGTATAGCAGCATTACTTATTTTAAATTATGTTTTTTATTTCTTGTTGATTGGCTTGTGTTAGTCCATTTTGAGTCGGTCTTGACATACAAATAGTGGCTGGGTAGTTAAGATAATTTCCACATGTTTTAATAACTTATGTAATTCAAGTTCTCACATTACCAACCAAAAAAAAAAAAAGAGCTAGTGGGTTTTGCCCCAAAAAACTGAAAAATTAAAGTAGTGGAGTAATTTTTAGCATGATGCAACTGGGAGTTATTCAAAGCCATTTATTAACAGACATTTTAGTCATAATTTAATCCCCTTTATGTGTCCTACAATAAGAGAGTCTCTACTTATGTGCTATACTTGCTGAACCTACACGTCGGATTTTTGACAAATATGTTATAGAATAATATGATCTTTTTGTATAGTTTCATAAATTTATATTTTTACATATGAATTGTCAAACATACACCTAAAATATATCCAAAAGTTATAGTTCCTACCCCCATCATGACTTGAGAGCATTTTAAGTATTAAACCAAACTTACCCTCAAGTGAGGATTCAAGTAGGCAAGATGATACCAGATATTTTAAAAAATTTTAAAGTATTTTATAGTGTGTGTTTGTGCATCGTCTGTGGGAATAAAAGAATAAAAGTCATCATAGTGCACAAGAGTAACAAAACTAGCAAAAGAGTTGCCAACAACAAGAGAAAAGAGATGACAACAAGCGAGTAGATGAATAAGGTTTCAGAAACCTCCCACTCTATCTCCAGAGCCGCCAAGGTGTCGAAGGCAATGTCTCTCTCCACCAAGGTGTCGAAGGCAACGTTCTCTCCTTCAACTTACTCAAGGGACATAGCCAGCTCAAGGGGGCACAAACCCCTCAAAGGGAACATTGACACCCTCATCTCCCTCAACACAAAATTGGACAAGCTCACCAAGTTGATGACAGTCTAGCTCAGGAGGGAGACATCACGTCATGGAGCACCCATAGCTGGCAGTTGCTTCACCCTTGAAGACAATTGCATCATCAAGAATGGCGTAGGCGGGTCATCCTGACCTTCCCCCCGCAACAAAGATCAAGAAGCCTCCTCCAACCTATGAGGAAGGAGGAGCAATGCTCGGCAGCAAGCTCCACTGGCTGCTGCTACAGTTGTTGCTATCATCAATGCTAGGCAACATGGTGGAGAGGTTGTACTGCAAGCTCCTCCCATAAGGAGAGAACATGCCTCCAGCCCCCTCTCACACCAACCTAAAGTTGACTATTTAGCTCTGGGAGTTTGATCTCCGCTTCTCTAAGCAAGAGTGCAATGCCTCACCCCGGCTTGGTACAACCATATTGTGGATTGGAAGGAGACTCATAGAGGGGAAGACCCCAACTACACTTAGGTTTGAGATTCACACAAATAGAGAATGATATAGCAATGGAAATAAACAACAAGTACTGTCCATCAACTTTATTCATCCACATTGCATAGTCTACATAGAAGCAAAAATAACATAGCGAGTCTTAAGTGTAATAACCCAAATTAATTAGATAATCAAATAAATGAAAACTTAAAAGAATAAATGAGTTAAAATAAATAAAAATTGATAATGGGTCAAAATAATGGTTCATAAAAAAATTAATGGGCTGAAAGGGAACATAAAAAATTATAAACGAAGAAAATCTTATAAAATTCATAAAGTCCAATACCCATTAATTAAATTGGGTAAATTAAACTTAAATACACTAGATAATGATCCAAATTCGCGCCCAATCATTGTCCTAACTTGAGGAACACATTTTTCACTAGAATCCAACTCTAATTAGAGATTGGAAAGTCCAAAGGATATATATAGATAAACTAAAAAAATTTGCAATAAATGAAGTTAGAATCCTATTATGACTCCTAAAGTCCCAACTCTTTAAATAAACACAATCTCTTCCCTTAGCCAACCCCATTGCTGTTGGGAGACTTTTTGGACATGAGAAGGGTAGCTGAAGAGGAGGAATTCGTGGAGAAAACCCTAGGGAAAGAGTTCATCTGTGTTTTTGCCCTAAAGTCACCAAAGTGCTCAAATGTAGGTATTCTCAAGGGTTAAATTCAATTAAATCTCTCAGTAGGGTAATCTCTATGCTAGAAATATGTTCCCCATCTTTTCCCCAATTTTTTAAAGTCCATATTGTGAGAATTTTATGCTCAAAATTCATGATTTCATGTGTACCCAAACCCTTGTTCTTCCTCTCAAATCATATTCAATCCCTATCTATTTGTCAATTCATGATTTATGTACATTCATTAGCATGGTAGGAAAGTTTTAAAATTGGTTTGATGCTTTTTGGTTCAGTATACATTGAGAATATCATGTTTTATTACACTCGTATCGAAAACAGGCTTACTGTGTGAAAATGTGGTGAACCTGGCGACTGCCTTCAGATCACGCCCATACGATATGTCGCATTCTGAACGCGTTTGCCAACCCCATTGCATTCACTTGACCAGAATGCACCAGCCAACCCAACTGCATTTTGAACACGCTTGTGGACCTAGTTGTGTTTAGATTGTCAGATAGAAACCCTAATTTTTCCTGTAGATAGTGCTGTAAGTCCATCACTTGATTCTTGGTAATGATTGTCAAAGCCCTAAACACATTAAGCATGATATAATTTGTTAATTAAAGATGATATAAACTTTTAATTAGATTTTAAATGATATTATGATCTCTTCATGCAATTATCTTGATTTTTTTCTCATGATCTATGCACATACTTGTTAATTAAACCCTAAACCCCTTTTCTAGTTATCACCATGTTGATAGTTATGCAATTATGTTAATAAATTCAAGGACATGAGATTCATGAAATAAAAGGATTTTTATAATAACACATGAATTGTATGTGTTTTACACTACCATTTTAACACCATTACTGCTGCTCCGTGTGCCTGGAAGTCCTCTAGCAAAGATGCCGAGCAAAACATTTCAATACACTATCTTGACATTGTGAGAAGCCTTCGTCGAGTATTCCTCCTGCCAGACTAGAGCTCCTTTGTCGAGGCCTTTGTAATCTCTGTGAGCCTGAAAATCTTGTAAGATATTGAGTAGGTTGTACCATAAACATCTATACACACCCTGGAACCATGTTGGACCTATATGGCACATTCTGACCGACCTTATGTCTCAAATTGAAAACATGCCTAGGTAGGTGACCATGCTTTAAACACGCCATCTTGGACAACCGCGTTCTCATGTTAAATGTGCCCTGCACCTTAACCACATTTTGGTTGCAGCCAAAGGGTAGACCACGTTCAACCCAACATAGTAGGTACTCGAGGGTATTGTTCAGCAGTCGATTCTCGTATGTTTTCTTGAATTGTTTCATGTGCATACCCTTTGCATGTTTTTGAATAATCAGATACACTCTCGTCTCTTTTTCATGATAATCCCATCTATTGTCCATACTTCTCATCTTTTTCTTGGAACTCTATGACCATTGACTGAATGTTTAGATATTACGGGGGTTTGTTGATCCACAACCAATGCCTAGCAATTATAGGGCTAATCTTGTCCTAAGAGGAGCACCCAAAAGTGTAAGTGCCTGTGGGAGTTTAATGACCAAAATGTTTGAATATTACACACGAGTACTTGACTTGCTTGATTAATTTATGACAATCAATTCATGAATGCATGCTTGAAAAGTTCTTGACTTATGCATGTTATCCTAGTGGCTTTTTACTCGTGATATGGCCAATTCTTTCTCTTGATATATATAATACTCATTATTGTTCTATACGTAAGAATCTTGCTCGCTATTACTTGATATCATCATGACTTTCTATTCTATCATTAGATATTCTGTTTGTTAAGATGTTAATCACTTAACGTATGCCTAGCTACTGAGATATAAATCATACTGAGTGTCTCGCTATCAAGTTGCTACTCTCTATTTAGGTAAGTCTAAAAAAGACGCACACACAAGCGAAGAAGGACAGGAGTACATGACGAGCAACCTGGCTAAGCATACCAACTTGGAGGAGTTACTGTTGTAGTAACCTAGGTTTTCATGAAAATTGGATAAATAAGAAAACCCATTAACCTAAGTAAGTAATCCATGTGAGAAAAATGGTCGGAGGTTTGATTTTAACCCCAATCGGAAGGATTCTGAACTTTTGATCAGCAATCGATGCGATTATATCACCAATCGGATGATTTCTGAACCTTTGTTCAGCAATCGATGTGATTACATCACCAATCGAAAGGATTCTAAACTTTTATTCAACAATCGATGTGATTATATCACCAATCGGATGATTTTTGAACCTTTGTTCAACAATTAGTGTGATTACATCACCAATCGGAAGGATTCTGAATTTTGTTCAGCAATCGATGTGATTATGTCACCAATCGGAAGGTACTAGGACTTTTGTTCTCCAATCGGAAGAACACAAACATCGACTGACAAGAAATTTATACATAAGTCGAAATCCTACTTTGATTTATGACCAATTGAAGTTTAACATTGATGACCAAACTTTCCCCATATAAATTAATTCACCCATTTATATATTAATTTTGATGATTAACAAAACATTACTAATGAACTACTTGAGTCTTGAGGACAGAAAATAAAAGTAAAAGAAAGTTCAAGACAATCAGGTAAGACTCTCACTTCATAATCTTTCCAAGTCATTACATCGACTTCTTCATACTTCATACTTCATAACGACTTCTATTGATAATCAGAACGATTCCTTTATAAGTTCATATCGATTTCAATAGTCATCATAACAATTTCACAAGTATTATGATCGATTTCCTTTCTGACCGAAAAGTCGTGATGTTTCAAAACAAATCGATACCATAACGATTTCTTAAAGATCTCATAACGATTTTATAAGACATCGCAACGATTTCTTTGGAAAGCGCAACGACTTGACCGTCGCAACGATTTCTTTAGTTCTCGTAACGATTTCTTTAGAACTCACAACGACTTTCTAGCCGTAACGATTTCTTAAGTTCTCGTAACGATTTCTTTAGAAGTCACAACGACTTTCTAGCCGTAACGATTTCTTTAGTTCTCGTAACGATTTCTTTAGAAGTCACAACGACTTTCTAGCCGTAACGATTTCTTAAGTTCTCGTAACGATTTCTTTAGAAGTCACAACGACTTTCTAGCCGTAACGATTTCTTTAGTTCTCGTAACGATTTCTTTAGAAGTCACAACGACTTTCTAGCAGTAATGATTTCTTTAGTTCTCGTAACGATTTCTTTAGAAGTCACAACGACTTTCTAGCCGCAACGATTTCTTAAGTTCTCATAACGATTTCTTTGGAATTCACAACGACTCTCTAGCCGTAACGACTTCTTCAGTTCTCGTAACGATTTCTTTAGACCTCGTAACGATTTGCTTATCGAAACGATTTCTTTAGAACTCAGAACGATTTGCTTGGTACAACGATTTGTTAAGAGTTTCATATCGATTTCTTTGATGATTATAATGACTTGCTTATCAGTAACGATTTGATAAGTAATCACATCGATTTCTGTAACACTCATAACGACTTCTATATTACTCACAACGATTTCTGTATTGTCATAACAACCTGCTTACCAGTAACGATTTCATAAGTCATAAAGGCATCGGGCTTGTTCATATCGATTTCATTTGATATATCAGTATAATACTCCTTAATATACGTTGAATAGTCAAAGTCGTATCTCGTCTATTTGATTGCTACGCATTCAATGCTCTCTGAACGTATCTCTCATGCATGCAGAAAATATCTTCCACTTTTATACTACTCTGTCTACGTCCTTTTTAGACAGAAAGGAGCTTTGCTATATATTGCAATATCTGTTCCAACTGCAACTAACAATCGACGACAGCCCTAGCTGTCTCCTATTTATTGTTGACGTGCTTGCAAATACCTGACAAGATCTATCTGTACAACGTTGGACACAAGATAAAAGATATTAAAATGTTTCTCTGGCGAGTACTAAAGGATAAAAGACTGAAGATCAGAAGCTTCCTTGCAGACCAGTGTAACGTACACCGGATCGAGAGACAACGGATCTTTAACGTTCAAATTTCAAGCAGAAGCTTAAATACAAGACTCAAGACTGAGAAGGACAACACTTTTGAAGAATATTATTCTGAAAGAAAGCATCGTCAATCCTTCAAGTCTTCTGTGATTCAATCAAGAGCGAAGCATTCGATTCCAATCCATCTTAGCTCTTTAGCTCTCAGTGTTCTTGAAGAAATTCCTGTGAGAGCCAGTGTAGTCTTTGGAGAGAAACCAGTGTTAAAATTTCTTCTCTCTCGAGACTTGTTTGCTTCAGATTGTAGCTGTTTGAGCTAGTTCCTGAAGCTTGTTTTTATACTTCTTTTTATTGGTTGTATTCCCTTCTGGGTGAAGGAAGACCTGGTGGTTTCCAGGGTGGTTGTTTTCCCTTCTGGGTGAAGGAAGACCTGGTGGTTTCCAGGGTGGTTGTTTTCCCTTCAGGTTGAAGGAAGACCAGTTGAGGCTGGGTGTAAGGATCCGTGAGGGGGATAGTACCCTTGATAGTGAAATCCTGAGATATTGCTCAGGGACTGGACGTAGGTCTCCTGTGGAGAGGAGTTCCGAACCAGGATAAAAATCCTTGTGTCTCGTGGTTGTGTTTTTGTGTGTTTGTTGTCTCATTTTCTCTAACTCTAACCTTCGTTTAAGTTGTTGTGTAATTCTTTTAGTGAACAGGTATTAATCAAAGAACAAATTTTTAATAACCCATTCACCCCCCCCCCCCTCTGGGCTAGCTAGCTGGGCAACAAGTGGTATCAAAGCGAGTCTCTTCGACAAAGAAGAAGATCCAACGATCTGAAGAGCAAAGATCAATGGCAGCCCAAGGCAACTTCGAAGGTCAGTCAGTCAACAGACCTCCTTTGTTCGATGGTGAAGATTATCCGTATTGGAAGACCAGGATGGAATACTTCTACAAGGCCACGACTATCAAATCTGGTCAATAGTAGAAGAAGGTGACCTGGTCGTCACAAATGAAAAAGCACATTGGACAGACGAAGACAGAAAGAAAATCTCCTTGAACTGTAAAGCGAAGAGCATTCTATGTTGTGCTCTAAGCAAGAAGGAGTTCAACAGAGTCTCAGCCTGCAAATCCTCCATGGAAATGTGGGAAAAGCTAAGGATTACATATGAAGGTACAGACAAAGTAAAGGAAACAAGAATCGACATTCTTGTCACTCAGTATGAGAGATTTCAGATGCAGACAGGTGAGTCAATCACCCAGATGTTCAGTCGATTCAATGACATCACCAATGGTTTAGCCAGTCTAGGAAAGTCCTATGAGATTGCAGATATGGTAAGGAAGATTCTCAGATCCTTGCCATCTTCATGGACACCAAAGGTCACAGTTATCGAAGAAGCAAATGACCTTAAAAGAATGTCAGTAGAGAAGCTCATCGGGTCCCTCATGGCCCATGAGATCAACATGGAAAGGCTAGGAGAATCATGTAGCAGAAAGAAGCACTCCAATGCCTTGAAAGCAGAAGAAGAATCATCAGAGGCAAGTTCTAGTGGGAGTGATGTAGACAGCGAAAATGAAGAAGCAATGCTTTCTAAGAGATTGCAGCGCATCCTGGCCAAGAAGAAAAAGTTTCAATCCGGCAGAAGGTACTTTAAGAAAAATAAGGATTCCAAAAGATCAGATGGCAAAGAAATGAAGAAAGGAGAGACCATCTGTTATGAATGCAAGAAGCCTGGACATATCAAGGCAGATTGTCCAATGCTAAAGAAGAATGATCACAAGAAGAAGGACAACTCCAAGAAGTTCAGAAGATACAAGAAAAAGGCAATGGCAGCTGCTTGGGAGAACAGCAGTGACTCAGACAGTGAGTCAAGCTCAAGCAGTGATGGAGAAGAAGCCAACCTGGCTCTCATGGCCAACATCGAAGAAAAGGTAACTTCTGACTCCTCTTTTGATTCCTGTAATGATTCAGATTCTGATAATTTAGAAAGTGCTTTAATGAACTTTATGATAAATATAAAGAAGTATCCAAATTACTAAAAGTCAGTAAGAAAAATGTAATATGTTTAGAAAACACTAACTCAGATCTAAAAACAGAAAATGAAGAACTAGAAAAATAAATAACTGAACTTAAAAGAAGAAATAAATTGTTATGTGAAGACCTAAAAGCTAAGAATGAACAAATAACAAAATTGGAAAAACAGGAAAGCACAGATGAATTAAGGAAAGAAGTTAAAAACTTAAATGAAGAAAATAATAAACTATCAAGCACACTAGAGAAATTTACTAATGGTAAAAACTCTCTAATATTAAAAGGTGCTAGAAGAGCAGGTAAGAAGAAAAATGGGTTAGGATATACACCCCCAGATAATGAAGAAACCATAGTCTACCCTAAAACATATCCAACACCAAAGTTTATACCTGAACAAAATATAGCATATAAAGCTGAGTTCAAGTATATAGAAAAGGTAACAAAATTGTCCTGTTGTGATCACTGCAACAGGTTAGGACATATTATAACTACATGCCCAACAAGACATAAGAAGTGGATAATAAAAAGTAAAAACAATGATACTGACCCATCAGGACCCAAAAAAACTTGGGTACCTAAAACTTAATGTTTAAATTTCAGGGAAATTCAAGAGCATCCAAATGGTATTTGGATAGTGGATGCTCAAGGCACATGTCAGGCAACCAGAAGCTTTTCGTAAATCTCCAAGCTGAAAAAGGAACAGTCACCTATGGGGATAATGGAAAAGGCACAGTGATAGGAAGTGGGTCCGTGAACATCAAAGGAAAATCAGTTATTGAAGATGTAATGCTGGTCAAAGGATTAAAGCACAATCTCATAAGCATCAGCCAGTGTGCAGACAAAGGCCAGTCATATTTGAAGCTTATAGAGAAAGATTTGTATGTTCTCTATCTCGAGGAACTCAAGGATCAAGATGTCTGTTTGGCAGCCAGCAAAGATTAATCGACAGAGCTGTGGCACAGAAGACTGGGCCACTGCAGCTTGGATGGATTGAACAAGCTCAGAAAGAGAAAACTAGTGGAAGGATTGCCAAAGATCAACTAGAAAATGGATAGCATCTGCAGACCTTGTGCAAGAGGAAAGCACACCAAGAGCTCTTTCAAATCAAAGACAGTAGTGACCACCTCAAAGCCATTAGAATTACTTCATATGGATCTATTTGGGCCAATGAGGACTACCAGTCTCGGAGAAAAGAATTATGGATTTGTCATAGTTGATGATTACTCAAGATTTACTTGGGTATCCTTTCTAGAGCACAAAGATGACACCTTTGATAATTTTGTCAGCTTCAGCAAGAAAGTTCAGAAAGATCAGAAGTTCACCATTATCTCTATCCGATCAGATCATGGTGGTGAGTTTCAGAATGAAAAGTTTGCAAAATTCTGTAATGATCAAGGAATTGAGCACAACTTCTCAGCACCAAGGACACCTCAACAGAATGGAATTGCTGAGAGGAAAAACAGAACTCTTTTAGATATGGCAAGAACCATGTTATCAGAATATGATTTGCCAAGATATTTTTGGGCCGAAGCCATCAACACTGCAAGCTATATCATTAATAGGGTAATGATCAGGCCAATTCTGAAGAAGACTGCTTATGAACTCTACAAGGGAAAGAAACCAAAGATCAGTCACTTCAAAATATTTGGATGTCCTTATTTCATCCACAACAATGGAAAAAGGGACATTGGTAAGTTAGATGCCAAATCAGATGAAGCATCTTTATGGGGTACACTTCTAAACCCAAAGGTTATAGAGTTTTCAATAAACGCTCATTATTAATTGAACAATCTGTGCATGTTATTTTTGATGAATCTAACCCCTCCTTGAAAAAGGAAGAAATTAGTGACATTGATGATGCAGATGACTTGTCCGAAAAATTAAAGAATACTCAATTGAGGACAAGGAAGATCCACCTCTGGAAGAACTGCAGCAGACTGAATTCAGCATGGAAATCTTCCAAAAGAATGGAGACATCAGAAAGATCACCCTCCTGAGAACATTATTGGTGATCCATCTGTAGGGGTAAGAACAAGAGGTAATGTAATCCCTTGTGATTATTTAGCCTTTGTTTCTCAAATAGAGCCTAAGACAGTCAATGAAGCTTTAACTGATGAATCTTGGATAATAGCCATGCAAGATGAACTAAATCAGTTCAAGAGAAACCAAGTATGGTCACTTGTTCCTAGACCATCCAATCATTCAGTTATTGGCACCAAGTGGGTGTTCAGAAATAAACTGGATGAGTCTGGAGTAATCTTAAGGAACAAGGCCAGACTGGTAGCTCAAGGCTATTCCCAAGAGGAAGGCATAGATTTCGATGAAACCTATGCACCTGTGGCTAGACTTGAGGCTATTAGGATTTTACTTGCTTATGCATCTGCATTAGATTTAAAATTGTTTCAAATGGATGTCAAATCAGCCTTTTTAAATGGATTTATCAAAGAGGAAGTGTATGTTGAACAACCTCCAGGTTTTGATGACACCGAATTTCCAAATCATGTATTTAAACTCCATAAGGCTCTATATGGTTTAAAGCAAGCACCTAGAGCCTGGTATGAGAGGCTCAGTACTTTCTTATTAGATCATGGTTTCACTAGAGGTCAAGTGGATAGTACATTATTTATAAAATCTAAAGTCAAACATATACTTCTTGTACAAATATATGTAGATGATATTATTTTTGGATCTACTGATGAGTCTCTTTGCAAGTACTTTGAAAAGCTTATGCAGGGAGAATTTGAAATGAGTATGATGGGAGAGCTAAACTACTTCCTTGGATTACAAATCAAGCAAGGAAAGGAAGGCACCCACATCTGTCAAGCCAAGTACACTAAAGAGCTATTAAAGAAATTTGGTTTTGAAGGTGCGAAGCCACTGTCAACGCCAATGAGCACATCAACTAGAATGGACAGTGATCAAAATGGTAAAAAGGTAGATCAAAAGAACTATAGAGGCATGATAGGGTCATTACTTTACTTAACAGCAAGTAGACCAGACATTTTATTCAGTGTATGCATGTGTGCTAGATATCAAGCAGACCCTAGAGAGTCTCATTTAATTTCTGTAAAAAGAATATTCAGATATTTAGCTAGAACTCATGATTTAGGTCTTTGGTATCCAAAGTCTTGTGAAATAAATTTAGTAGGATATTCTGATGCTGATTATGCTGGATGCAAAGTAGATAGAAAGAGCACCAGTGGTTGTTGTCAGTTTCTTGCAGGATGTCTGATATCTTGGTCCTCCAAGAAACAAAACTCAGTAGCTCTATCAACAGCTGAGGCAGAATATGTTGCTGCTGGAAGTTGCTGTACACAACTCCTATGGATAAAGCAACAACTTGAGGATTTCGGCATTCATATCAAGTCAATTCCACTATTGTGTGATAATACAAGTGCCATCAACCTCACCAAGAATCCAGTGCAACACTCAAGGACTAAACACATTGAGGTTAGACATCATTTCATTTGAGATCATGTAGCTAATGGTAATTTAGAAATTTCTTTTATAGATACAAATGGTCAACTGGCAGACATCTTCACAAAAGCCCCACCTGAAGAGAGATTTACATCTCTTAGAAGGGAATTAGGGATGTGCAATTTGTGAAAAGATTTCTGTATTTAAATTGGCACATAAAAATTTTTATATTAAAACGAAATTTTCTCTCCCCTTAACAATAAGCAAATCTCAGTTTATCTACATTCTTTGACCGCTGTTGTGTTGAAATCAGTTTGACTCGTTAAATCCTTTTGTCGCTTTCTGCCATTACCGCCTTTTGGCGCTTCATTTTTCGATAAAGTATTTCTTAATTAGTCAAATCATTCTGGGAACGACTCATCTTCCACCTTTACCCTTTCTCATTTATCTGTTCACCCAAAGCCGATGCCCTAACGATTCCGGCATCGACTCTCTGCAAGATTTGAAGCTTTCTCTTCTTCCCGCGAAGAATCCCTCGAGGGCTTCCATCTCTTCCATCATCTCCCTTCTCCAGAACCGTTTTCTTCTCTCTACCCATGGCCGCTCCGATGATCTCCGGAAGTGTAGGGGGCTACAGTGCTGAGTTTTTGTCCCCAAAGGAGCAGGAAAGGTTTACCTTCGTCAAGACGAAGATTTGCGGAAACAAGGCAGTGGATGTTCAGAATCTAGAGAAGAATGGCATGGGCAGCGTAGTAGAAGCCTTGAGAAGGATGCAGTGGATGGATGTTGCTACTTTCACCGAGGTAAGCTATCCGGACCTGGTGAAAGCTTTTTTCGTGTGTTTGAAGTCAGAGGCAGATGGGTCCCTTGTCTCCTCAGTAAAGGGTATCCAAATCAAGGTAGACCATGAGTTATTGCACACGTTGTTTGGAGTGAAGACATCTGGACATAGTGGGGTTCACACCGTGAACGATGAAGCAAAGGGTCTTGGCATTATAGGTCCAGGTTTCAGGCTGAAAGACGGAAAATTAGATATCAATCAAATGTCTGCATTCAACCGTCTACTCCATTTCATTATCTGCCAAATTATGGTTCCGCGGAGTGCTACTTTCTCATCTTGCACTAGGGCAGATTCAGATATGATGTTCTGGGTAATCCAGAATAAGGAGATTAACCTGGCCGCAGTCATGTTGGAGAGAATGAAGTTTGCTAGTGCTCAAATCTGGGATACAAAGAGCAAATTGAATGTATCCTTGCCCTACGCTCATCTCCTAACCAAGATTTTCAAGCATTTTGGAGTTGATGTATCTGGAGCAGTTGTGGAAAAGATGGGCCAGTCTATAAGGTCCAGGAATTTAAAGAAAAGTGGCTTTTCAGTGCAGAATGGGATATGGACCAAGACCTCTGTGGCAGAGGGAGAAGCCATTATCGGAGATGTTCCAGAAATTCAAGAAGAAGCAGCAGATCCTCCAGCAGAATTAGAGGTCAGATCAGCAGCAGTAGAGCAAGCAGCAGCAGATCCAGCAGTGGCAGATCAAGCAGAGATTTCCAGTTCACCCATCTTGGAGGTTGAATCTCATCCTCCAGAAATTCAAATGGAAGAAGCTGCAGCAGGTGTGGCAGATCCTTTGCCCACCTCCATTGTTGCCTCTATTTTAAGAGAGGTTTTAGATTCCCTTCCCTCCTCCTCAGTTGCTTCAGAAGCAGGTGGACTTGATGAAGAAGAAGCTATGGCACCAGACCATACAGAAATTTTGACTGAATCAGTTGTTAATGTTGAGGTGCAAGCAGCCACTCAACAAGAAGTGATTGTGGAAGTAGCTCCTAGCCAAGGGGAGCAAAGTGCTAAAGAGCCTGAGTTGTCAGAATCCGCGGCAGAAGGTCACATTCAGCAGATTGTTTTGGAGGAAGCTCCTGCCCAGGGGGAGCAAGAAAATGTTGATCTCAATGCTCCTATTTAGGGGGAGCAAGTTGGCAATGTGGAACCATTGATAGTAAATGCTCCTGAGGCAGATGCACCATCTCAGGAAATTCAACCTCCTTCCAGCGTTCCTGTAAGTGAAGGCCCAAGTTCAAGCCATGTTAATATTGAGGAGCCTGTCACTCAGCAGAGCAAACAAAAGAGAGTGGTTCACAGAAGGCCAAGAAAGAGCCACAGAAAAGTAAATCTGAAACCAGTTATGGAATTGTTGAAGGCTCAAGGAGATATTTTATCATCAGTTCAGACCAGTGTGCAAGGGATACTTGCTAGTCAAGCTTCGACCACTTCTGAGCTATCTTCAGTTCGAAATGCAATGAAGTGGTTCAATAAGGAAATGTCTGATATGAAGTCCATGATTGCAAATCTTCAAAGTCAAGTGGAGTTTCTCCTGCATGGACTTTGAAAGATTTGCAGATCAGCAGCTGTTCCTCGGCCACCAGGGCCTCCAGCTCAGGAGTCTCGGCCAGCAGGGCCTTCAGCTCAAGCATCAGGGCCACCAGGGCCATCAGTGCCAGCATCAGGGCCATCTGGGCCGTCTGCAGTTGTCAGAGAAGGTCATGCAAAAGGGAAAGAGCCAATTGTAGCCACCAAGGCCCCTGACACTTCTACTCTTGCAACTCCAACCCTGTCCTCACCCACATCTCCTTCTATAGCCCCTTCAACACCACCAACTGTAAAACATCCTATGCCTCGCACCCAACCATCTTCCTCTCTCATTTCATCTCAACCTTCTTTCTCTCCCACTCCTTCTCACACCTCAGCTCCATCATCATTCTCACCCTCTTCTCCTCTCACTCAAACCACTCCAATTCACCCATCTACATCCTTCAATCCCAAACATCTCTTCTATCCTCCTATTCCTCCTTCCTCTGTCACCCTCCATTCGGAAAAACATCCACTTCTTGGTGTCTTTGACACTAATATTCCGGATGACTTTGAGAGAAATACCCTCGTCACCATTCTCTCCACTGCCACTCATATCCACAGGACTGATCCTCCCAGTCCTGCCAAGAAAAAGAGGAAACATTCATCCTCTGTCAGCATCTCCTCCTCACCATTATTTCCTCCTCTTTGGTACTCTCTTACCCTCGAACCTCAGAGAAGACCTATCTATAGGGAATACCTTCAAAAGTGCATCCTCTCCACTGTCTATGGTATTCCTTTCCTCAACCTCTCTGAGCATCTAAACACTGTTCTTCCTTTTACCCAGCTGTCCCACCCTCAAAAATCCAAAATCCTTGAGGGCACTGAGTTCAAGACTGAAGATCAGTGGGCCAATGTCAAGGGCAACAAGGCTCAGTACACCAAATACTTGACTGCCAGGGCAGAATCCCTTACCCATCGAGCTCACCCACTCACTCTTTCTGAGTGGTTTACTCTTCAACATAAGAACTCTTGGGGACCCTTCATTCTGAAAGAGATCAGGATAGCGAAGAACTTCCAGCTGTACAGTGACTTCTGCTACCTGAACAAGCTGCCTGAAGTCCAGTTCTACCAGTTTCATTCAGGCATAGTGATGCTGAGATCAGAACAACCAATAAATCTTCCCCTCTCAGTGGATTTTGCCGTTCTGAAAGTTGACTCTCCAGTTCTTCTGCCGAAGCTACACTCTTTAGTGTTTGACTCAGATGCAGGCTCCCATGCCTTTGATATGTTTGCTAAGCAGATGGGCAGAATGTCAGCTAAGCAGGGTAGAATGCCTTCCTTTTTGCGATTTATCTTCAGAGAATACCACTCTGGCCGCATTTCCTCTCAAGTTTTGGCTCCACTCATCTCTGAGTGTGAGAGGCTTTCTCCCACCATATGGGAAACACTCTACAAGGAACCCCATCTTCAGTTGCAAGCCATCAACAGTTCTTTGGTCCGTCAAGCTAAACCCATTCTATCAGCCGAGGCCTTCATGGATCTCAACTCCATAAATCCCATTCAAGAGATCTATGTTCAGTGGGCAGCCAGATATACTGCCTTCTATGCTCTGAAGCAGGACCTGCTTGATCAGAAGATTTTCTATCCAATATCTCTGGATAGATTTCTCCATCGTGCGAGCTTTGGAAAGAGCACCTTCTTCCGATTCATCCTGGACAAAGATCAGTATGAAGAATTCCTGGAAGAACAGCGGCAGCTTTACATTCAGAGGATCTCTCCAGCCATGGGTTCTTCCTTCTCAGTTGTTCCTGGTGTTTTCCGCCAGACTTTTGAAGACATAGAGATCAAGGCATGGACTGTTATTTCCCAGTATGCCTCCCTCTTGTCTCCTTTGTATTATCTTACTCCTAATTAATACAAAGCTTTCTCTCTTCTTTGTCTCATAGACTATTTTTTTGCTTATTGACAAAAAGGGGGAGAAAACTACTGCAACTCTGAAAAACATGTTGTTTTCATTATGTTGTTTAGTATATTTTGTCATCATCAAAAAGGGGGAGATTGATGACCAAACTTTCCCCATATAAATTAATTCACCCATTTATATATTAATTTTGATGATTAACAAAACATTACTAATGAACTACTTGAGTCTTGAGGACAGAAAATAAAAGTAAAAGAAAGTTCAAGACAATCAGGTAAGACTCTCACTTCATAATCTTTCCAAGTCATTACATCGACTTCTTCATACTTCATACTTCATAACGACTTCTATTGATAATCAGAACGATTCCTTTATAAGTTCATATCGATTTCAATAGTCATCATAACAATTTCACAAGTATTATGATCGATTTCCTTTCTGACCGAAAAGTCGTGATGTTTCAAAACAAATCGATACCATAACGATTTCTTAAAGATCTCATAACGATTTTATAAGATATCGCAACGATTTCTTTGGAAAGCGCAACGACTTGACCGTCGCAACGATTTCTTTAGTTCTCGTAACGATTTCTTTAGAACTCACAACGACTTCTAGCCGTAACGATTTCTTAAGTTCTCGTAATGATTTCTTTAGAAGTCACAACGACTTTCTAGCCGTAACGATTTATTTAGTTCTCGTAACGATTTCTTTAGAAGTCACAACGACTTTCTAACCGTAACGATTTTTAAGTTCTCGTAACGATTTCTTTAGAAGTCACAACGACTTTCTAGCCGTAACGATTTCTTTAGTTCTCGTAACGATTTCTTTAGAAGTCACAACGACTTTCTAGCCGTAACGATTTCTTTAGTTCTCGTAACGATTTCTTTAGAAGTCACAACGACTTTCTAGCCGTAACGATTTCTTAAGTTCTCATAACGATTTCTTTGGAATTCACAACGACTCTCTAGCCGTAACGACTTCTTCAGTTCTCGTAACGATTTCTTTAGACCTCGTAACAATTTGCTTGTCGAAACGATTTCTTTAGAACTCAGAACGATTTGCTTGGTACAACGATTTGTTAAGAGTTTCATATCGATTTCTTTGATGATTATAACGACTTGCTTATCAGTAACGATTTGATAAGTAATCACATCGATTTCTGTAACACTCATAACGACTTCTATATTACTCACAACGATTTCTGTATTGTCATAACAACCTGCTTACCAGTAACGATTTCATAAGTCATAAAGGCATCGGGCTTGTTCATATCGATTTCATTTGATATATCAGTATAATACTCCTTAATATACGTTGAATAGTCAAAGTCGTATCTCGTCTATTTGACTGCTACGCATTCAATGCTCTCTGAACGTATCTCTCATGCATGCAGAAAATATCTTCCACTTTTATACTACTCTGTCTACGTTCTTTTTAGACAGAAAGGAGCTTTGCTATATATTGCAATATCTGTTCCAACTGCAACTAACAATCGACGACAGCCCTAGCTGTCTCCTATTTATTGTTGACGTGCTTGCAGATACCTGACAAGATCTATCTGTACAACGTTGGACACAAGATAAAAGATATTAAAATGTTTCTCTGGCGAGTACTAAAGGATAAAAGACTGAAGATCAGAAGCTTCCTTGCAGACCAGTCTAACGTACACCGGGACGAGAGACAACGGATCTTTAACGTTCAAATTTCAAGCAGAAGCTTAAATACAAGACTCAAGTCTGAGAAGGACAACACTTTTGAAGAATATTATTCTGAAAGAAAGCATCGTCAATCCTTCAAGTCTTCTGTGATTCAATCAAGAGCGAAGCATTCCATTCCAATCCATCTTAGCTCTTTAGCTCTCAGTGTTCTTGAAGAAATTCCTGTGAGAGCCAGTGTAGTCTTTGGAGAGAAACCAGTGTTAAAATTCCTTCTCTCTCGAGGCTTATTTGCTTCACATTGTAGCTGTTTGAGCTAGTTCCTGAAGCTTGTTCTTATACTTCTTTTTATTGGTTGTATTCCCTTCTGGGTGAAGGAAGACCTGGTGGTTTCCAGGGTGGTTGTTTTTCCTTCTGGGTGAAGGAAGACCTGGTGGTTTCCAGGGTGGTTGTTTTCCCTTCAGGTTGAAGGAAGACCAGTTGAGGCTGGGTGTAAGGATCCGTGAGGGGGATAATACCCTTGATAGTGAAATCCTGAGATATTGCTCAGGGACTGGACGTAGGTCTCCTGTGGAGAGGAGTTCCGAACCAGGATAAAAATCCTTGTGTCTCGTGGTTGTGTTTTTGTGTGTTTGCTGTCTCATTTTCTCTAACTCTAACCTTCGTTTAAGTTGTTGTGTAATTCTTTTAGTGAACAGGTATTAATCAAAGAACAAATTTTTAATAACCCATTCACCCCCCCCCCCCTCTGGGCTAGCTAGCTGGGCAACAAACATCGACTTATATGTAAGACTCTCACCAATCGAAACCAACTTCGACTCATGATTAGTCGATGACTTGCATGATAGTGGAAGTCAAAGTCGACTTGTGTGATATTGGAAGTTGACTTTTGGAGTTGGTAAAGGTATTGGCATCTGGGTATGGCCCAGGTATGGTGGGTTTGTCTTTCCCGAACACAATCAACTGTAGGTATGGGTGGGGGGATGGTGCAGAGGTATGGTTCAAGTACGATAGATCTTTGAATATTTATCCTCATGTACTAATTTTGGTTTAATAAAAAGGGTTTCTATTGGGACAAAAGTCCTACAAAATACATTATATATGACCCTCCTTGGCCTCTAAACCCTCTAGACATTGTTGGTCGTGGGATGGAAAGCTGGGTGTAAAGAGAGATGAGGAACGCCCAAGAACAAGGCTTAGGCTTGTGGAGCTCTTCTTCCTCTTGCCTCTTATGCAACCTGTAGGAACTTGAGGTTTGGAAGCTATCAAAGGTAGGTGATCTCGAGCTACTGTCTGATAGGTCTTCGATTCTACTTTCTCTTGTTCCTAACTGGGTCAACTTTCATGGTGTGTGTGAAATATATGTAGGCTTCCTGATCATTGCTCAAAGTGAGGAATTTCTTGTTCATTCCTTGACTCCTACATCCCTGGTTTTCTGATCGCAACTAGAACCACAACGTCTCTCTCTATCTTGAACTTCCAATATTTCTCTTACCGATAGGTTGGTTTGTTGTTTCCATAGAATCCTTGTCACTGTCTAACACTCTTGAATTGGCCTTTGACAGTCCTTAATGAAAGTTTTGAACCTTCCAGAACCAATCTATTCTTTGGTTGGTCTAGTTGGAAAATGCTCATGGCCTATCCAACACCCCCTCTAATAGGCTGACCTATTTGTTCCCTGACGTGCATCTCTCACTCTTATACTCTTGAAATAGATGTTGACTATCTCAGATGTGATTTTTTAGCCTTCTAGAAAACGTCCCATTTTTTCTAACCTGTCTACTTGGTGCTTCATTTGGGTCTGTCCAATACCGTAAAATTCGTTAAACTATGTGTAACAACTTTAAATACATACGACTTATTCTAACTGCTCTTAAGAATTCGAATTTAATCTTCTTTCCATATGACTGATTTGGAACTCTAACTTGAAGGTCTTGCTTGCTGGTAAACTAAAACTCATGTCTTAACATGTAGGAACTCATGTTGATATTATCCTACCTACCCTGCTACCTATCATGACTATATTGTTGCTCATCTTACAATCTTGAAATTCGTACTCCTAGTCATTCTTTAGCTACTAATGTGCATTGGAATCCATAAGAAATCACACTAGCTACTTGTGTTCCCATTTGGATTCCATTGGCCACAATATGTTATATGTGATCGACACTATGTGAGACTTTAGTCCATGATCAATGCCTGTGCAAATAAGGGCCCTGTTTGATCCTGGGGAGGAGCACCCCAACATATTTATTAACTGCGGAAGTATGGACATGTGGTGCATGGTATGGCACCGAAGTGTGTGCAAGATTTGAAAGTGCCTTTGTTCTGATATGATATGCTTGATTATGTGATATGTTCAATTATGTGATATGTTTGATTGTGAAATATGGCCATTCTAAAATTGTTCAAATTACTGCATTTTAGTCCTTGAAACTCTGTTCATTTCTTGTGGTCAGTTCATATCTGATTATTGTATGAAATTGTTCTTAGATCCCTTGCTTTCATGTTCATTGGAAATCTGTCTCTTGAATCGCTATGCAACCCACTGAAAACCTGATTATTACCTCTGCCATATGATTTCTGTTCACTGTCCTACATGCACTGTCGTCCCATCTTGTAGAAATCCTACTGGTTAAAATGTTAATTACTTATATCATTGCCCGCACTTTGAGATGTAAATCCTACTGGGCATTAGCTCATTAAGTTGTCTAACTTTTTTAGATAGCAAGGTGTATGGAATGAAGCATCGGATGGGCTTGTGCGCCGAGCATGAAGTTCTATTTAGAGATGCATCCCATAATCTAGTTAGTTAAGGGAGAATGGACATTTTGTAATCTTTTACCCTTTTGTGAGAATTAGATAGATTAGTAAGTGGAGTTTTATTTCAGTATTGGTGATTGTAAACATATTCGTTTATTTTGAATAAAGAAAAGAGTTTTTGATCCTTGAAGTCATTGGAGTTTTGGAGGGTTAATTTATGTTGAAATTGTGGGCCTGTCCGTAGCAAATTTCCATTTCAATGAGAGAGCAATCCTCACTGAAATTGTGAAACAATAGCCAATTGTTGAGCAACTATCTCTTTAAAATATTGTTAAATTTTTTAAGCATTGTGTTTTTTCTATGACAAAACCTTTTAAAAACTTTCTACAAACATATCTAGTGTAAAACACGACAAGTTATTTTTGAATAAAAAGAAACATGACATGTACTATACAGTATCAACACTGTCACGAAATTTTCGAAGTCCACAGCGTATACTATGTACCATACTCCGATTTCAGACTCCGACTCTAGAAAAGTCGAAGTGTTGTATCAATTGAACTAGTAGTACTCCGACTTCGAGAAAGTCGAAGTCTAGCAATACTCCGACTTTTAGAAAGTCGAAGTCTGTCTGGACTCCGACTCCCTTAAAGTCGAAGTAAGATATCGATTGATGAACATACTCACTCCGACTTCTGAAAAGCCAAAGTCCTCTTACTCCGACTCTGGAGAAGTCAAAGCCTTTGTAATTTACTCCAACTCCTTGAAAGTCGAAGTCTATTATTGTTTGCACTTTGACTCCCCAAAAGTCGAAGTATGACATTGATTGCTGAACAAAATTCATATCACTCTGACTTGCCAAGAGTCGAAGTTTCTGATCAATGTCTCATTGCGACTTCTGTATAGTCGACGTTCATGCATCTCTTATCTTTGACTCCGACTTCATAGAAGTCGAAGTATCCTATATCAACTCCTCTGTACTTGATACTTAATAATTTTTTGTATGAATTTGTCATGTCTCAAAATTCATGAAATCTTAATCTTTTGTATTTCAATATATTTGTTATCCCTATGGGATCCTTTACAGAATGAATAATACTTACATATCTTACAGAATAATGCTTTTCTTGCTTCCATCATTTAAATATTCTATTAGGTAGGAAAAATTATATTTAAAATGATCACATAAATTATCTTTGATAAGATCTAAAATAATTGTACAAATTGGTCTCTTACTTTTGATAACTGCACAATTGTTAGTGTTAAATTTCATACATATAGTTGATTTTAGACATCATTTGTCTGTAAATAATATGCAGTTTGATTTTAAATTTCATTTCATCCATAAATAAAATTTTGAACATTTTTAGTTAAATTTTTAGGTAGAACACATATATAGTTAGAATTTTCATTGAATAAAGTCAATACTTCTTGAATAGTTTGACTAATAAAGTGTTCTCACTTCTTATAAGTACATTGTACATAAATAATTTTTGATTTTATTATTACTTTTATAAACATCTTTCAATTCTTGTAAATAGTAGTTGTAAATAAATCATGCCACATATCCCATCTAATCCCATTAAATAAATAAATATTTTAAAACACCCCAACCACATCTCCACGTACCCCACTTAACCTCTTCTTTACCCTTTCTTGTCTTCCCCGCCAGGAACCCACTAGAAGCTTCACGAAGAAGCTGGAGGCAAGCAGTAGAGCTGCTGCGGATGCAGCTCTGGCATGGCGAGCCTGGGCGCGATGGAGGCGGTGCGCAGAAGAAGGCGGTGTGCTGGCAGCTGGACGCAAGAGGCCAGGGTCTTGTGGCTGGCACCAGGGCGGCTGGCGGTGCAGATGGCGTGCGCTGTTGCTGTGAGGAGCAGGGGCTGTGCGTGCGACGCAGGCCGTGCGCGGCCAGATCTGAGCGGGAAGCAGCGCCTGGAAGCCTATAAAAGGACCCCAAGGTCCTCTGCTTCGGGAGTTCGACGAGTTGGGGGCTAGTTCGATATTTTTGGGTTTTCTTAGTTTTTCTTTCTGTTCTTCCACAGTTCAGGGTTTTCACCAGTGAGATTTGAGGGAGTTTTATTTGGCATTTTTTTTTTCTGAAATTTTCATTTCAGCAGCTGTAGGGAGTTCGACTCCAGGGGAGAGACGGGTTGCCTGGTTTGATTTCTTTGGGTTTTCCTTTGCTATAAACATCTGGGGGAGTTCTTCTGTGAGATCTGTGAGAGTTAAGAGAGCTGTGAGAGATTGAAGGCTGATATAGAGTTCGATCCAATTTAGTTTCCATTTCTTTTGTATAGATTTTACTATTTCTTCTGTGCTGTTAAAGAAATCAGATTGTGTGATTTGTCTATCTCTTCTCTGTTCCAGAGATGTCGATCTAGTAAGGTGTTCCATTTATTTCTGTGTTGATGTTTCTATCTCTTTTATGTTCAAGAGCTCAATCCAGTGAGTTTTCTTTCTTCATTTGGTTCTGTTCAAATTTCTGAGATTATTTGTTCTTTATTTTCTTCGGTGAAAATTGTTGAGAGATTCCTGGGGTTGGGTTGAACTGTGAGGGTTTTGGTTCGGCGGTCCAGAGGTGAGAGCTGTGAGAGTTGTGCTTGGCTAGTGGTGATTTTTGGGAATTTTTTGGGGTTTTCATGTTTTCATCTCTGTTCGTTGTGCAGATTTTCTGTTCAGATGTTTGGGGTCTTTTTAGTTTTGTAAGGGATTCGGATAGTCAAGTGGTAGTGGTAGACATCTTGAATTTTTCCTTTCCTTGATAGTTCTGTTGCTGTGGGGAGAGGGTTGAGCATTTTTAAGGAATGTTTAGTTCAGAATTTGTTCTTTCTCCTGTGTTGTTCAGATCTGGGAGGCTCAGCTTTTTCTTTTGGAATTATTTCATCTCTTTTGTAAGGGCATCCCGAGGGCGACTGCAAGTGTTTGGGTTTCTCCTTCTTTGCTGAAGATTGGGTTGGGAGAGATGGTTCTGCTGCCTTCCCCTTTAATTTCTGGTTGAGTTCCTTTTCACTGTCTCATTTTGATTTGATGTTTGTGGAGAGTTGAGAATGTTAATTGTTCATCCCCTGAGCTATAGGGGTACATTGATTTGATAATTTTTCGTAGATTCTTATTATATCATCTTTTTATCTTTTTGAATCCAGAGCATTTCAGAATTAGAGGTGCATTTTTATGTTTCTAGTTCAGATTTTTGTCTACTTGTTTGATCCCTCGATTGAGAGGGTACAGTGATACCGAGTTTCTTTAATTTCAATTTTACTTGTTCTTTCATTAAGTTTGACATGTCAAGGGAGAGGGATTTGATTGGTGTTGCTTACATAATTGAATTTGATGCAATATTATTTTGGTGAAAATGTGTCCATTAGAATGGTTTCAAGTCAAAGTAGTTTAATTCAAATTCTATTCAGCCTCTCTGTGGATATGACATGTTCTCACCACTTTATTAGTTCATCTTTGTGATTTTAAATTTGTGAGACAGTTTAGAGAAGGTGAGCATATTGATTTGTGCACGGAACTCTCGACAACGGAAGTGTACAATCAACAATGTCGCGCTTCATCTTGGCGCCGTTGCCGGGGAGGCGTTAGAGTTTGATTTAAATCTACTTTCATTTGATTTTATTTGCATTGGGTTTCTTATATATTGACTTGTTATTGGGCTATTCATTTCAGATTTGCACAAGAAGTGGAACATGGAGGTTGGGCTTGACATTTGAGCCCATTGGAGGAGGAGAGCTTGCTGATTTGTTTTTTGCATTTTCCTTTAATTCAGAATTTTAGATAGAAGAGTGTGAGTGAAACTTGTAGTGAGGATTTTATGTACTCTCTGTGCATGTACAGAGATTTCTTTCTAGTTGGCATGTAATAATTGACATTTTGGTTGTTTGAGAATTAGTTTATAGTATCACTTTATATTTTTCTTAGTTAAGTTTCATTTCATTTAGTTCAAAAACCAAATAAAAAATTAAAAAATCTAAAATCTAAAAAAACTTCCAAATCGCTTTTTCATGTCAGCCGTTTGATTTGTAAATAAAAATTTCATCTTTTTAAGATTAGAAAGACTTGTTTTAGGACATTCATCATTTTAAATGTCATTTTAATTCCATTTCTTTTTTTTTTGCATTGTAGAGTGCGGGGGAAAGGTAAGACTTTCTAACTCTTGTTTCATGCATTAGACTTAGCATTAGAAAATCCTGTGTTTGGACTTGATTTGTTGCATTTCATATTTGTAAAAGGGACTGCTTAAGGGCATCACTCTTTAGAAAAAAATAAAAAGATAAGGTGAGGGATTTCATCACACTTTCCTTTGCCCAAAAATCACAAAAATTTTCACATTCTTACATTTTCCTAAACTTTTAATAAAAAAATAGTAGACTTTGCCCTAGGGTTCATAATTAGATTTATTCTTTCTCAAATTCAAAACTTCTCTTTAAGTCTGGTGTCTAGGATTAGAGGTTAAAAAGCTTATGCTTAAGTGAGCTAGAGGTTACTTAATTGGGTCCTTGCGAAAGCAAGGGGGGCCTCCCTCTACTCCACCTCTTACCTGGCCAGTACAAGAAGAGTTAGGATTAGATTCAAGCAAGCATAAATCCGATTTTGAGAAAAATAACATAAGTCCAAGGAACACTTAGTGTTTAGGTTAATTTGTTTTAAAAGTGTTTGCTTGTTTGTGTTTGTTCATAAAAATTCAAAAATCAATAAAAACCTAAAAAGTTCAAAAATCATAAATAGAGGCTTTTCAACTGTGTATGCTTGGTAGACGCTCCCTAAACTTAGATTTGGCTCAACCTATAGACGAGATTGAAAGATTCTTTTATAGGATGGTCAACCAAGACCAAAACCAAATTGCTAGGAGTGTAGAGGAGGTCGCACCCAGACAAATGAAGGAGTATTTTATTCCTTCTGACTATCAACCTGCTACTTGCATCAGGCCAGAAATTCCTGCAAACCACTTTGAAATCAAACCAGGAACCATTCAAATGTTGCCATCCTTTTATGGCAATCCCAATGAAGATCCCTATAAGTATATAGATGAGTTCCTAGAGATTTGTTCCACTGTCAGGATCCAGAACTTTACTGAAAATGCCTTAAGACTGACCCTATTTCCATTCTCTTTGAAAGATAAAGCCAAACATTGGTTAGGAACCATAAGGAGAACCATCAGAACATGGCCAGAAATGCAGCAAGAATTTTTGAAAAAGTTTTACCCCATTGGCCGCACAACACCATGAGAAGAGCTATAACTGGATTCTCCCAACACCCAGGAGAGTTAATGCATGAATCGTGGGAGAGATTAAAGGAGTTGCTTAGAAAATGTCCCCACCATGGTCTGTCGAGGTGCCAAATTGTCCAAGCTTTTTATGAAGGTCTGACAGAATCAAATAGGCAGATGGTTGATGCCTTATGTGGAGGAGCATTCATGACTAAGAGTGAGGATGAGGCATATAATCTGTTTGAAACATTGAGTGAGAATTCTATCAATCATGCCTCACTCCACTCTTATGAGAGAGCATTAGGACCATCAAAGAAGGCAGGGTTGTATGAATTAAGAGGGAGAGAAGAGTCAAATTCTAGGGTAGAAGACCTATTAGCTAGACTTGATCAGAGATTAGAGCAGAAGTTGGAACAAAAATTTGATCAATTACTGTCTTTGACTGGGCAAGCCACACCCAAATTTTCTCAATCACCTAAAACTTGCTCTATGTGTGCTAGCACAGCGCACCCCACCAATGCTTGTCACACTACTGCTCAATTGCCTCCTTTCATTCAAGAACAAGTTCAAGCTGCCCAAGGTTTCTACAAACCCTCCCATAATCCATACTCTAACACATACAACCCTCGTTGGAGAAATCACTCGAACTTTTCTTGGAAAAATCAATCTGAACAAGTGTCTCCACCTTCCTTTAAGCAACCCATGTATGGTCAATCCTATCCCAATCAGAATATGGGATTTGGCCAATCTTCTTATTTTAAACCTCCACAAGTTCAAGGAAATCAAAATTCCAATCAATTTGCTTACACCAATTTTCAGCAACCTTCATATCAACCATCACCTCCGCAGCCCAATTGGGAAGATAAAATAAATCAACTCCAAAACATGATGGTGACTCTATGCCAAACTGTGCAAGAATAACAAAGTCAATATCAAAATCAAAATCAAAATTTTCAACAAAATATGGCAAGAATAGAGTCCCAGATTGCTGATGTATGTAAAAGAGGGAATCAGGGCAATTGCCAAGTCAAGCTGTAGCAAACCCAAGGAACAACCCTCCCAGATTTTATCAGAATCAACAATACCATTAGACCCAGGGGTACAGACCACCACCTGCTCACCAAAATGCACCTCCACCTTCAAACACACAACAAGCTTTTGTCCAGAACATTCCAGCACCACAAAACCAGAATCAACCTATACAACAGGACCATCCTCCTGCCCAAGCTAAGGGCCATCAAGTAGAAAATGCAAAAACTGTGTCTGCCTTAAGAAGTGGAAGAATCAAAACAAATCCTCACCCACACATGTCAACATTGCATGAGGATAAAGAAAATGAAAATGAAATTGAAATTGAAGAAGAGATTGAGGAAAATGTTGAAAAATCCAAGGGAAACGAGAAAATAACTGAAGAATCTCTAGACAAAATTAAAATGAGTGAAGACCTAAGCTGTTACATTCCAAGAGTCCCTTTTCCTGAAGCTTTAAAGCCAAAATCCAAAAACAAATCAACTGGTAATGAAGAACTCTTGGAACTTTTTAAGCAAGTTCACATCAATATTCCTCTCCTTGATGCCATCAAGCATGTGCCTGCCTATGCCAAATTTCTAAAAGAAATGTGTACTCCAAAACGTGAAGTGAGAAACAAAACTGAAACAATCATTCTTCCAGAAATTGTGAGTACCATTGTCTTAAACCAACTCCCTAAAAAGCTCAAAGATCCAGGCACTCCACTAATTCCTTGCACTATCGGTGGAGTCACTTTTGAAAGTGGCCTTTTAGATTTGGGAGCCAATGTCAATCTCCTACCTTCTGCTATTTTTGAAAAATTCAAATTAGGAGAATTGAAACCCACTTCTATTGTCCTTCAACTAGCCGACCGTTCTGTCACCACTCCTAAAGGCTTAGTTGATGACGTTATTGTGAAAATCAATGATTGTTACTTCCCTACCGATTTCATCATTCTGGACATGAACACTCCTCAAGATTTAACTCAGTCCACCATCATCCTTGGTAGACCTTTTTTGGCCACAGCTAGAGCTAACATTGATTGTGCCACCGGGATGATGGATATATCATTTGGGGATAGGCGGGTTAGTATCAACATTTTTAGGGCATCTAGGCACCATGACCAAGGAGAAAGTTGTCTAGTAGTAGACTGCTTGGAAGAATCTTGTGTGGAAGAAACAGTAGACCAACCCTGTGCTCTAGGGTTTGAGGAAGGACAATTTAATTCCTTAGTTCAGAATAGTGATCCATCAATTCCATCATAGTGTTCTCCTAAGGTTGAGCTAAAACCACTTCCTGCTAGCTTAAAGTACATCTTTTTAGGAGAGAATGAGACTTGGCCCGTCATAATTGCTAGTGATCTTAAGGAAGGGCAGGAGAAGAAATTGATTGAAGTTTTGAAGAGTCATAGGAAAGCTATAGGTTGGACAATAGATGATTTGAGAGGGATAAGTCCTTCAGTGTGCATACATCACATATACTTGGAAGAAAATGCTAAAAGTTCAATAGAAATGCAAAGAAGGCTTAATCCCAACATGAAAGAAGTTGTTAAGAAGGAGATTGTCAAATGGCTTGATGCTGACTTCATTTATCCCATCTCTGATAGCCAGTGGGTTAGTCCAATTCAAGTTGTGCCTAAAAAGTCAGGACTAACTGTAATTCAAACTGAAAAGGGTGAGCTCATTCCCACTAGGCTGGCTACAGGATGGAGAGTGTGCATTGATTATCGCAAATTAAATGCGATGACCAAGAAAGACCATTTCCCCTTGCCTTTCATTGACCAAATCTTAGAGAAACTTGTAGGCCAAAAATTCTTTTGCTTCCTTGATGGATATTCAGGGTATAACCAAGTGGCTATTCACCCTAAGGACCAAGAAAAGACCACTTTCACATGTCCATTTGGAACTTTTGCCTTTAGACGCATGCCCTTCGGGCTGTGCAATGCCCCTACAACTTTTAAACGTTGCATGATGTCTATTTTCTCAAAGATGGTTGGGGATTACTTAGAAGTCTTCATGGATGATTTTTCTGTGTTTGGAAATGACTTTGATTCGTGCCTCGACCATTTGACTGAAGTGCTCAAAAGATGCATAAATGCCAATCTTGTTTTAAGTTGGGAAAAGAGCCACTTCATAGTTAAGGAGGGGATTGTCTTAGGACATATTGTCTCAGAGAGAGGGATAGAGGAAAATAAAGCCAAGATAAATCTCATTTCTGAATTGCCTCCTCCCAACTCTGTCAAACAAATTCGATCCTTCCTTGGTCATGCTGGATTCTATAGGAGGTTCATCAAAGACTTTTCCAAAATTGCAAGACCATTGACTTCTTTGTTAAAAGACACTCCTTTCATTTTTGACGAAGCTTGTATTAAAGCATTTGAGGACTTAAAAGATATTTTGACAAGAGCTCCAATTCTACAATCTCCAGACTGGTCATTACCATTTGAGATAATGTGTGATGCTTTAGACTTTGCAATAGGTGCCATTTTGGGTCAGAAAACTTATAAAGGATATGTAGTGATTTATTATGCAAGCAGAACATTGAATGACACTCAGATTCGATACACAACCACTGAGAAAGAGCTCCTAGCTGTTGTCTTTGCCTTGGAGAAGTTCAGATCCTACCTTTTAGGAGCCAAAATCATTGTTTTCACTGACCATGCTGCCTTAAGGCATTTGCTTGCCAAAAAGGATGCCAAGCCTAGATTGATCAGATGGATCCTCTTGCTACAGGAGTTTGATCTGGAAATTCATGATAAGAAAGGGTCCAAGAATGTGGTAGCTGACCATTTGTCCAAAATAGTTGCCCCGGACTCTATGCCTATTAGAGATGCTTTACCAGATGAGCACATTTTAGTTGTCTCCAATATTTCATCTCCATGGTATGCACACATTGTGAATTACAAAGTCATTGGACGAGTACCTGGAGATTGGACCAAAAATGAAAGAGAGAGATTCTTTGCTAGGGATAAGTATTTTATTTGGGAGGACCCAGAGCTATTTTTCATAGGACCAGATCAAGTGATAAGTGTAGACACCTAGTTCTAGCTAATGAGTTGAACCACATTTCTTGTCACCTTAGTAGGCCCCTAGTTGGTCACTCACCTTGAGCCCATCATTAGCCTTGTTTTGAGCCCATTAACAATTTAAATTGCCTTGAAATCCCGCCCATTATCAATTTGAGAGAATCCTTGGCCATTAATAACTCTTATCCTTTCATGTGGTTGGTTGATAATTCACAATTATTCGATTTTATAGTCGCGACGCATCGTAGCGCAGCGTCTCTGAGTCGCGACGCTCCAGCATGCCGCGACAGTCCATGCATACTCATGCACGTGGGCATACTGTCGCGACGCCCCGCCCTGTCGCGTCTCCATGTCGCGGCCTTACGATACGCCGGGACAACAGCTGGCGCAGTATCCTCCGCAACCACCTCCTATTTATCCTCCCATGAGTTTATCTTTATCCCTAGGGAATATCTCAACCCCTTGGGTGAGATTTGGGCCCTAGGGACTCTCTTGAGGACCCCAAGGACTCTCCCATACGATTTTGGGTGGCCTTTATCTCTCATTTGAATTATTTTTCACCATAATGAGATATTATCTCTCAAGGGTCTATATAAGCAAGGCATCCCCCTCATGGACGAGGGAGCCCCATTTTTTTTCACCCCGAAGGGCTGCCGAAATCTCCTCTCACCAACACTTAGCCTCGCAGCCACCTATTTCCACCATTTCCTTCACATTCCCCTCCACCAAAACACCCTCATTTCACCATTTATGGAGCACGGAACGTGAGAAGGACGACTCCTGCTACCTCCTGAAGCTTTTGCACACTCATTGGGACTGCATCCACGCCAGGGAGTCGCCCTAATGGGACTCATCTTCTCCCCCTCTCTTCCACCTTCATTTCTACATGCATTTTTATGTTGTTTCTAGTTAGATCACACTCACCACATACCCACATTTTTCACACACCCAAAGGGGTTTAAAACCACCCCAGGTGCGTTCCTACCATGATTCCCCATTTCCTCTCATTTTTAGAATAGATACTATGCTTAACATGTTCTAATAGGGGTTTTTCTTGTCTCTTCTTTGTTTTGGCAGGCACCCAGGCTTTTCCACGAGGACCTCTTGTTCTCAGCCGGCTGGAGGATGGGAAGAAGGTCCACACACGACATCTCCCGCACACAGAGAACGCGGTAGCGGAGGACGACGTGACAAGAGACGCGTCAGGCTGTAGCGACGCGTTACCAGCATCGTCGCGACAGGTAAGACTGCCACGACACCAGGTCCGCCTCCTTTCTCTTTCCATTTCCTAGTTAAGTTAGCCCGTGTCATTTTCTACTCGTTAGGCAACTTACTAGGTGGCGATCACATTCCTACTTTCTATACTACTAGTTTTAGTACATGTTTGTGTTGAGGGGGCACATTCCCCGTGATTACACCTTTTGGCGATCACGGTGGGACCTTCAGTGCTACCCTCGTGGATTTAGTTTGCCTGCTTGCCATATTTTCTTCCTATTTGTCATTTTAGTGCCCTGTTAGTCTTTTTTTTTGTTCTTTGTTTCCTACTTTTTGTCCCTCGGTTCATGTCGCGGCGTATCGCGGTGATGCGATAGCATCGCGTCGCTTTCCAAGGACGCGATAGCAGGTCAGTATTTTTATTCTCATATCTGCCTTATTCTGCTTCTATGAGATCATGCGTCCCTGTTCCATGTCTCTATACCATGTATTGTAGTGTTTTTGAATGTTAGAATCCTATTAGGGTTTGGGTTTTCCTTTTCTTTTCATTTGTAAGTTTTCGGGACCTGTCGCGGCATAGCGCAGGGACGCGACAAGGTCGCGCTGAGGGTGAGCGTCGCGTCAATAGGTACGCTTTGTATGTTGATGTTTTCGTCCATGAATCGGTTTCTGGGTGCTTCCTGATCCATGCTGTATTAATTTAGTGGTTTTGTGCTTTTATTCATCTGTTAGGGTAGCCTGTTTGAGTCCGTATTGGTGATTTACTTTGTTCTTGGGGCTCTGTTCTTATCGCGGCAGCCCGCCCTGTCGCGATAGTGTCGCGGTGTACATGACCGCCGTGACTCTGCCCGAGAGCTAGTTGGTCATCCTGCTTGGTCTTCTTTTGTTACTTGTGCATACATTTTGGGCACTTAGGCCCTTGCATACACTACTCGTCCCATTTGTTCAGGTTCCCCCTTGGTTGAGTGAGCCCTCTCACTACGAGCACTCGTAGGCTGACTCGGGCCCACCTTCCGAGGACCTCCGTAAGTCCTCGTGACCGTACGCACGTTGCGGTTCACCGGGCCGGTTGTACCCGTTGTACCCATTAGTCCGAGCCACCCTCGCGTGTGAGTGTCCCACCCCTTAGCTGCACCGGAGGACTCGAGTTCATACCTATTAGGGTCCACTTGACCGAGTGACATCCCCTTAATTAACTCATCTAAAGGTCAAGTTCGAACCTTAAGAAATTTGCGCATTACTCATGACAACTTGAGTGTTTCGGTTCATCCCTTCTTCTCTCAGTCTTTCTTGTTGTGTTAGAGTCTAGGTGTTGTTAGTATCACCCCCTATTGGTTTTGGGGGTTCATGCATCATTGTTTAGAGAGATCGAATTAGTCCCCTCCGATCCTTGTTTTCTATCATAATCCCTTGTTCGACATGGACCAATTCCGGGTCCTTGCCGACGATGTCCTGCCTATTGGGCTGCTCGAGGCGGTGGCCCAACCCTCTACGACCACACTCCCGGGGCATATCCAGCCTCCCCTCATCATCGGGAGTCAATCCCGTCCTCCTTCTCCTTCAGGGGGGATGACCCCCACTCATAATTCAGCCAGCTCCTTCCCCTTCTCACTCCGGACCAAGTCCGAGAGTTTCTAGTCGCTTCCAAGGGGAAGCGACCTCTATCTCCCTCGGGTCAGAGTTCAGTCCGACCGGCGGATTCCTCCGCCCATATTGCCTCAGCACCCCATCTTCCTTCCTCAGGGGCAGACCCCACACCCCTCCGTCCTCGGGCCATCCATTTCTCGGAACCGAGCTACCTTCCTGCACGAGAGGTCCGACCTCGATCCCCTCCAACTTCAACATATTATACGGCCGAGCCTGCTCCCCTCCCCCGTGAGAGGTCTCACTCTTTTAAGCAATCTCGCTCCCTTGTTTCTGCACATCATGTTCAAACCCCCTCCGACTTCTTCGCGGAGTGGACAAGTATGAAAAAGGAGCTACATGACCTCAGGAGGCAAATTGATCCTCGCAAGGTAGCCGATATTGGTCTCCCATCGTTCCAATACCTCCGGGTACCACCCCAGTTGGAGCTCCCTATTTACCGGCGATACTCTGGGGTAGGGGACCCATATGTTCATTTAAAGGATTTTGTTTATGAATCTGCACCGCACAAGTATGACCGCCACCTCATGGCATACTTGTTCAGAAAATCCTTAGATGGTCCAGCTCTGGAATGGTTTTATTCTTTGCCCCCGGAGGAAGCCGAGGATTTCCAAATTGTTCAAGAAAGGTTTTTACAGCAGTTCCAAGATCGGGTCGGACCCGAATACTCCTTTGTAGATCTGGTAGCTGAAAAGATGAAGCCCGAAGAGGAGTTCTCAACTTATGCTGACCAGTGGTGTTCATTGGCCGCCAAGGTCCGCTGCCCCATGCCGGAGGAGGAGAAAGTCAAGCTATTGATCTCCAATGCTACACCAACTTACTGAGCCATCTTAGCCATGAATGACATTACTACCATGCACCAGCTATACAGCCGAGCACGTTTCATTCAGACCCAACTCAAGGACTCACCTATACACTCTATGTTTGAGACCCCTAAAGCCGTTACACTAAGAAGCCTCAAGGCCCAGTCACCGAAGGGATCCAAACCAATGAACAAGTGGGCACGGTAAGTAACCCCCAAGGCCCGGTAGGTAGGTCTCCATACACCCGGCAACCTCAGCAGCCATGGAGTAACAATAGGCAGCAACCTCCCCAATGTCAGAACCCTCCACAAGATCAGCGCCAGTATTCCCAAGTCCCTCCTCCTCAGAATGGCTATGCCCCCAGAAAGTCCAACGGACCTAAAAGAAACCAATATCCTCCTCTGCTCGAATCTTTGGCCGATGTCTTTGCAGCCCTCATGTCCTTGAATGCCCTTAGACTCCCTCCTGAGAAGGCAAATTGGAATATGGCGGCGGATCAAACAAAGTATTGTGTCTATCATCGCCATCCAGGCCACAATGTGTCGGATTGTTTCCAATTCCAGGACATAATATATGATCTTCATGAGCAGAACCAAATTGATTGGGCAGAAATGAAGAGGCTAATCCAGACTTTGAGGGACCAACAGGGTCAGAGGCAACAGCAGCAACAACAGAGGCGACAGTAGCCGCATCAACAACAACAACAACAGCAGCAGTTCCAACCCTTCCAACAGCAGTACCAGCAGCAACAACAACAATAGCAGCCGCAGAAGCCAGCAAATGACCTTGGCATAATCCGCAACCCCATGCCACAACATCAGCCTACTCCAAACCCCCCAACCTGCTCCACCACCTCCTCCACCCGCACATGTTAACCCTGTCATCCACCACCCACCGCCAGAAGCTCAATGGGCCTTCGACGATGAACACGAAGTGGGCCAACTTCTAGTAATATCCCATGTCACATCCACTACCCCTGTGCCTACATCCACTGTGCCTCCCTCCTTTACACCCACCGTTGCCGCCATCACCTCACCATCTTACAACACCTCTGTCATATCACCCATCATCCCTTCACCTAGCAACGTCTCTTTCTCCCCTACGCCAGCGCCATTACTAGACAACCCCTCCATTCTTGACACCTCACCTCCTCCACTCTACCATAACCTCGCCCTGCGGAGCGGGCGGATGTTCCATCGGATGTACCCAAATGCGTCCGTATCCATGCCAGGTTAGCCGGCACAACAAACCAGCACTTAACAGCAACAAGATATGGAAGAGATAGACCCGGTCCCGGGGACCCAATATGACATTCTGAAGCATTTGGATCAAACCCCCGTCAAAATCTCCATATTAGAGCTGATCAAGAGGTCACAGACTCACCAAGATGCCCTAAGGGCCTTCCTGCAGAGGGTCATGGTCAGTGAGGACATGAACCCCGACAATCTACCTTCTGTACTTTCTATTGTGAATAGGGGACCCACTATTACCTTTTCTGATGGTGAGCTAGCTGCCCCTGAAGCCAGAAAGATGCCTTTATGTGTAACACTCACAATAAATAAAGTGGCCATTGACGCAGCGCTAGTGGATACAGGAGCCTCAATCAATGTTTGTCCACTGAGCACCCTAAGAGCCTGCAACATCTCAGAACGCCAGTTGCAGCCTACCCCCACCACTATAGCCGCCTATGACAACTCCCGGCGTGCCTGTCATGGGGTTGTCACGTTGCAAGCAGAATTGGGGCCACTCGTCATGTCAGTGGAGTTTTATGTGCTGAATATTGATCACACTTACAAGGCCATCTTATGGCGCCCGTGGATTGAGTCACTAGGGGCAGTGCCTTCCACGGCACACCAATGCTTGAAATTCCCCTTCCAAGGGCGGATAGTCAAGGTGAAGAGCGTAGCAACGACCCACACAGTGGAAGCAGTTGAGAGGGTATTACCTTTAGTGTGGCCATCAAATAAGCCCGTCATTTCAGTTCTCGATGTCAATTACCCCTAGGCTTATACATTCTCTTCTAACCGCCCAATCGGGTCCCCATCTATGGTAGTTGTCAGAAAGGATGTGACCACGAATGCAAAAGGTTGGGATATCATGTTCAGGCTCGGTTGTCAACCAGGGAAAGGTTTGGGTGCTCATCTCCAAGGGAGAACCAAAACAGTGGCTAGTACAAAGAAGTTCACAAAACATGGTCTAGGATACTCAGAATGGGCTACGTTCTCATCTTCTGCGCAGTCAGACCTTGGCCCACTCACCTGGACATTGTATGAACATTTTGTCAGAGGGCCTGTGCAGCCTGGGTACAATACTACAGTAGAAGAAGCACCAAAGTCAGCATACCAAGCCCTGGAAGCACAACGACCCAACAAGAAGAAGAGAGCCGAGACAGATACAGAAGCACCTGATCTTGAAGATTTGATTTCATCACTCAGCATGTTATTTGAGGAATCAGAAGCCGAAGTAGAAGAGCCAGAATCAGAGGATCTCAGCCGCTTGTTCAGTGAGGATGACGAGCCACAGTCTCAGGCAGCAGCATTATCAGCGTCAGCAGCCACCACGAAGCGACAATTGCTTAGATTTGGTGAGGAAGTTGAGATAGTTAGTTCAGCTGTTCAAATAAAGGAGCTCTGGCCAGGGTTTTCCCAGCCCCCAAGTCATTTTATTTCATCCATCATTGTTTATAATTTCGATTTCATTCCCTTGTCTCCTCCTTTCCTTCTCCAATTCTCTCCCGACGTTGTTGAAGCGTTGGTCCACCCTTCACCTCTCTTCACCATTTTTCTTAATGGCTCGGTTCTGTCCTTTTCCCGAAGCCCCTTGATGTAATGTAGTTCTTTTCATTATCAAAAAAAAAAATTTAAAAAATCAAAAATAAAAAAATCAAATAAAAAAAAGTGTATTCCCCATTCGTTTTTTTTCCCCTTTCTTCGGACGGCGATCCTCGCCTCCTCCTTTCCCTTTTCTTCGGATGGCGATCCCCGTCTTCTCCCCTCTCTCTTTTTTTCTCGAACGGCGATCCCCGTCCTCCTTTTCTTTTCCGACTCATCCTTCTCGCTTTCTGCCTTCAGCTGTCTGGCTCTCGCACTTTCTCTCGACGGCGATCCCTGTCACCCTCGCGCTTCCCCTTTTGCTTCGACGGTGATCCCCGTCACTCTCGCGTTTCCCCTCTGCTCGACAGCGATCCTCGTCACCTCCGTGCTCCTTTTCTCTGCTGACGGCGATCCCCGTCACTCCTTTTCTCTTGGGCGGTGATCCCCGTCCTTCTCCTCCTTCTGCTCAAGCTGTGCTTTCGCCTGTTGACCGACATGGTCGTCCTGGGCGATCTGGGTGAGGGGCCTTCTGTTCCCCTGCACCCCAACTCTGCTGCCGGCACCCTGAGCTCGGGTGGCCTGCCTCCTCCTCCAGTCCCATCGGAAGACCTTCGCGGCCCTGCCGCACCCTTTCCTTTCCATTTCAATAAACCTCTGGACACTCCTCCAGAGTCTTCTGTAAATATCCAGTCTAGTTTAGAGTCAGGGGTAGAATCTAGCAAGTCCCCGTCCCTGTCTAGGAAGAAGAAGGGTAATGGAATACCCCGTCGGTATCTGCAAGACCTAGTTCAAAGGTGTGGCGCTCTCTAGCTGTAGAAGAGTTCGTCCAAGAAGCTGTAGTTCTGAACTTAGAGGATCTGCGCAAAGAGGAAGGGGTAGACTATGGTTTCAGAGTGTATGAGATTTTAGTTGAAGAAGACCCGTTAGATGAGAATGATTGTGAGATATAAGATGCTGCCGAGATGTATGCAAGCGGAATGAGGAGATTTGATGAACCTACCTCGGCAGTAGATGAGCCCACCAAAGAGGTAAACGTGGGAACAGAAGAGGACCCAAGGCTCTTGACCATAGCTTCTAGTCTCCCTCCTGAAGAAGAAGAAGCGCTCATAGAGATGTTAAGGGAGTTCAAGGATTCTTTTGCCTGGTCCTATGATGACATGCCCGGCATTGACCCCGAATTGGTTGAACATAGGTTGATCTTGAAGCCAGGGGCAGTTTCCGTTAAGCAAAAGCTAAGGAGGTTCCTCCCCCACATCGCGCTGAAGATGAAAGAGGAAATTGATAAACTACACAAAGCCAAGTTCATCCGTGTAGTCCTCTATCCATTGTGGGTGGCAAACATAGTCCCGGTGATGAAGAAGGACGGAAGAGTGCGAATTTGCATAGACATCTGGGACTTGAATAGGGCATGTCCAAAGGATGATTTCCTGTTACCTCATTTGGATGTTTTGATTGATAACACCACAGGGTTAAAACTCTATCATTTATGGATGGGTACTCAGGCTATAATCAGATTCGTCTAGCCCCGGAGGACCAAGAAAAGACTTCCTTCACCACCCATTGGGGAACTTATTGCTATGTGGTCATGCCGTTTGGATTAAAGAATGCCGGCGCCACCTATCAAAGGGCAATGTTAGCTATCTTCCACGACATGATTCATATTGATGTTGAGGTTTACGTGGATGATATAGTGGTGAAGTCTCGGACCAGAAGAGAGCATCCCTCCGTACTTGCCAAAGTGTTTCGTCGCGCACAAGAGTATCAATTGAAGATGAATCTGAAGAAGTGCGTGTTTGGGGTTTCTTCAGGTAAATTGTTAGGCTTCATAGTTAGCAAACAAGGGATTCAAATAGACCCGCACAAGGCCAAGGTGATAAATGAAATGCCTCCTCCCAAGAACATATCTGAGCTTCGAGGATTGATTGGTCGGCTTCAGTTTATAAGAAGATTCATATCTCAGCATTCCCAAAGATGTCGTCCCTTCTATGAACTGTTGAAAGGAGGAGTAAGTTTCGAATGGAACGTCAAGTGCCAAGAGGCCTTTGATGAACTCAAGAGTTATCTCATGAATCCGCCCGTGCTTCAGGCGCCTATCCCTGGGAAACCCTTGATCCTGTATCTGTCGACTATTGAGGACTCCCTAGAAGCTGTCCTTGCTCAACATGATGAATCTGGCAAAGAAAGGGCAGTCTATTACCTATCTAGGCTCTTTAATCCTTCCGAGCTCAAACTCACCACAATGGAGAAAACATGTGCAACGTTAGTTTGGATAGTGCAGAAATTGAAGCACTACTTCCTAGCTCATAAGGTGAGCTTGATTTCTAGAATGAACCCTATTAGGTATCTCCTGGAGAAGCCAGTCCTCGCCGACAGATTGGCACGCTGGCAAAGTTTCTTCTCTCAATTCGATATCACCTTCATAGTTCAGAAAGCCATAAAAGGGTATGCCATTGCTGAGCACCTTGCTCACCTTCCTCTCCCCCACAGTGACACGGTTCAAGAGGAATTCCCCGATGAAAACCTGTCACTCATCTCTCGCGATCCCTTCTGGTCGCTCCACTTTGATGGAGCTCTTAATTCTAGGGGACGGGGCATAGGTTCTGTCTTGCTCACCCCAGAAGGGATCACCATTCCTCTAGCCTATCAGCTCCAATTCTATGCCACCAACAATATCTCCGAGTACGAGGCTCTCCTTGCCGGTCTTAAGCTTGCCTACCTCTTAGGCGCGCGTCATCTCAAGATCATAGGAGACTCTCAACTCGTCCTTCGGCAAGTCTTTTCTACTTACCACACTCGTGACCCTAAACTCAAGCCCTATCAAGATCTGGTCACACTCCTAGCCAAGCAATTTCGTCAACTCATCTACATTTATACTCCTCGCTCTCAAAATATCCTGGCCGATGCCCTCGCATCCCTGGCCTCCTCTCTCTCCTTACCTCTCAGCCGCAACGCTGAGACAATCACTGTTCAAATGTTACAGGCTCCCTCCACTCAGGATCCTTGGTTCGTTAACCTTAGGAGCTCTCTAGTTTTGAAGGCAGAGAGAAAAGAAGCAAAGGAGTTAATGCTTATGGAGCTAGGAGAAATGATGGAAGAAGAAAGGCCGTGGTACCACGAAATTGAGCAATATTGCAGAGACGGTACCTTCCCCGAAGAAGCTGAAGCAGAGGACAAGCGAGCCATCCGTAGAGCGGCGTTAAGGTATACCATTATTGGTGAAGTGCTCTACAGACGCGCTTTAAATGGGATGCTCCTTCAGTGTTTGACAGACGAAGAGGCTTGGAAGGTAGTGGAAGGGTCCCACTCCAGTGAATGCGGAGGGCATGTGAATAGCCAAATGTTGGCTAAGAAAATTCTTAGGCTACTAGCCGACCCTAGAAGAAGACTGTGCCACCTACGTTCGTAGGTGTGTCAAATGCCAGATCCATGCCGATAACATCCATGCCCCTTCTTCCTCTTTGCATCCACTATCTTCCCCTTGGCCTTTCTCCATGTGGGCCTTTGATATCATCGGGCCTCTTGGTGATCCTAATGCTCAGATAAAACAAAAATCCTTCATTCTCACTGCTACTGAGTACTTCACCAAGTGGGCCGAAGCTGAAGTATTTGTGGAAATCAAAGGTTCAACCGTATGCAGATTTATCATGAGGAACATCATCGCGCGGTTCAGAGTACCAAGCAGCCTCGTCACCGACAATGGACCCCAGTTCATATCTCAAGAGCTTCAGGATCTCTGTAAGAAATTCAACATTTCCTTGCATCATTCGTCTCCATACTATCCACAGGGCAACGGCCAGGTCGAAGCCACAAATAAAACGCTTTTGAAAATTCTAAAGAAAACTTGTGAGTCTAATAAATTTGCTGATTGGCCAGAGAAATTGGTCGAGGCTCTGTGGGCCTACCGCACCTCCGTCCGCACGCCTACTGGGTAAACTCCATTCTCACTTACATATGGGATGGAGGCGGTATGTCCACACGAGATCCTCATTCCTTCGCTAAGGGTTCAGCTAGATAAGGAACTTAATCCCGATGAACATTGGGAGGCGTTGCTTACACAGCTAGAACTCTTAGATGAACGGTGTTTAGCTGCAGCCGATCATGTTCTTTCATATCAAAATAGACTCTCAAGGTCTTTTCAAAAGAAAGTGATTGAGCACAAATTTCAACAAGGAGACATGGTTTTGAAGCGAATTTTTATAAAACTTGGAGGTCCGAGGTCCAAATTGTCAGCAAACTGGGAAGGGCCGTACGTCGTTAAGGAAGTGTACCCCGGAAACGCGTATAGGCTAGTTAATGCCGATGGCGAGGAGCTCTCTCACCCATGGAATGGGTTGTACCTTAAAAGATTCTACCCCTAATATTGATAACAACACCAATTTGCAAAAGAATGTTGTTGGCCATATGCCTCACTCCCCTCTCATTGTGGTAAATGACCTCTATGTCCAGCCACACACACACAACACGGCAACCTAAGGTCAATTCCCCTTTGTTTATGGTGTTTCTGCTCAGCCCTCATATAGGGAACCTGAGGTCAATTCTCTTCTTACTCGGACAAGGTCCAGGGGCAAAGGGAAGACTAGCATGTAGACCAGCAAGCAGTATAGATCATGTGTATGAAGTCTCAAAGAGGGACGATCAATTCAAAAGAAAAGCAAAAAGAAATGATGAAATAGTGAAAGAAAAATGATAAGAAAATAAGGGGCATGTCAAAGAGTGGCAGTACAGTTCCCCGCGGGACGCCCTTGAGCCCGGTCGTACACATGCCCCTAATTCAAAAAGAGCAATGATCTTAAAGTCCCTAGACAACAGATGAATTTCACATGTAACATACTCATTGCAAGTCTTACAAGCCAGTAATCCCGCCCCCAAGACCAAGTCTTGTCTCATTGCTAATCTTCCTGTTCTTCCTAAAAAGACCAAAGAACCCCTACACCTGGTCTGTGTTGGAACATTAATATTCAAGGGGCAAGAAACTTTAGTAAGCCAAAGATAAATGCACGCTGCACATAGATATTATTCGCCAAACAAGAGATGGGGATGAGGTCCATGGCTAATCACTCAAGAACAAGTGGTGTTGTTAATCTAAAAAAAAATTCAGAAAATCTCAAAAGCAAAAAAAATCAGAAAATCTCAAAAATTCAAAAAATTTAGGAAAATCTCAAAAAATAAAAAATATCAGAAATCTCAAAAATAAAAAAATCAGAAAATTAAAAAACCAATAAATCAGAAATCTCAAAAATAAAAAAAATCAGAAATCTCAAAATAAAAAAAATCAGAAAATCTAAAAAAAATCGTTAAAATCTAAAAGAATGTGTGTACATACCGCTTTCCTTTAGTATGCATTGTTTATTTTCCTTTTTGCCTATTTAATAAGGCTCAACCCCTTGACAATTACAAAGTCGGATTCATGTTTATTTAAGCGCAAGGGGCTGAGTCAAAGGGCAGATCTAACCTTTTTTTGCTAAGTGTGTAGGGACAGGTAATTCTAAGGGACACGCAGCGTTGTACTCAGTACTCCTTGTCTCTCTCTCTCTCTCTCTCTCTCTCTCTCTCCCTTATGTTTGAAACTCATCTCACACTCGTGTCATTTGCAAATCACTCACTCCATAAAGATTGACATAAAGTAAAATTTTCACTAAGAGATGAACAATATGTACAAAAGATAGAGGGGAGGTGGTTCACAAACTCCTCACTGTCCACCACCACTCTCCCCAGATCCCTCCTGTCTCTCTACCGGTGGTGGCATCTCACCACCATCCCTACCACCCTGAACGCTACCCTCACCTCGGTGGCGCCTCTCATCCTCCTCGTTCCTCCGTCGACTGGAGGAACCTGCCAAATACTGTCTAACTGAGGCACCACTCTCCCCACTAACACCAGTCCTACTCCTACTCCTACTCCTAGCTGCCTCTCCGAAGGTCTTCACCATACCCCGGAGCTCATCGATCCTGATCTGCTGCGCCATCACCTCTGTACGTAATCTCACCATCTCTGTCTGGTCTGCTGACGACCCCTGCACTCGCAGTGTCGCCAGCTCTGCCGTAGCCTCTGCCACCCCCTGCTCTGCTGCCTCCGCCCGGATGCGCAGCTGGTCTCTCTCGCCCCTGGCCGTGTCAATCTGCCCCTGTAGCTGATCCGCGCGATCGGTGGCGGTCCTCAGCTCCCTCTCCTACAAAGGAACGGTCTAGTCAATGCCAAGTGTTCATAACTTTCAATCCAAAAGGTCTATCTTACTTACCCGCTCCTCTAGGTCCCTCTGTGTCTCCTCTGCGCGCCTGACTACAGCCGCCAGTCGGTCCTCCAGATCCGACTGGGTGCTCTCCGCTGCTCTCGAGGAGGAGGCACCAGCAGCTGCGACACTCCTTACTCTCTCCAACTCCCTCCATTGCACAATAAAACGTATGTTAAATCCCCAAATCAGCTTTGAAAGTGGTTAAGTACCGAAGTCTGAGTAAGTACTTACCAGCTGCTCTGCCTCCTTCTGCGCCACCTCGCGGTCCTGCGTCGCTGAGAAGAGCAGGGCTCTGAGTGATGCAGTCTCGCCAGCCACGTCCACCTGCAATCCATGTCCAATTCATTAGTTCAATTCCATAAAAGCAAATTCAATAAGTTATGGTTTAGGGGTTTTACCTGGTGTCGGGCGCTCTTGTACACCTTTCCTCCGTACGTCAAGGCGTATGCCTGGAGGTACGCATCGTCCGTGGTTGCAGTAGACTTGACAGCCTTGCCCCGGCGCTCCCAGTTTTGGATCTGTTCCTTTGCCCGCTCACGCCAGTCGGTGTGTCATGGAGCCCCCGGAAGCTCCGACCGGGTCTGTAGAACTGGTCATGAGCAGAGAATTCCACTGCACTCTGCCGAAGTCCTAGCGAGCGCTGGCACAGGATCAGATGCAGAGGTAGCACCAGGTTGAATGCATGCACCCACACCGACCTACCGAAGTAGGGGCGGGCCAGCACCAACCAAGGCTGTCCCTCGTCCCTCTCCCCCAGATATGGCTGCCATACCACCTGCACAACAAAGTTCAGTCAGTCATCAAGCAATCAAATCAAACACTGATCAAAAAGAGGGTTTAGAGCACTTACATCTAAGTGAGGGTAGCTATCTATGGCCTCCTGCAGGCGCTCCAACTGGTCACCAAGGTTGCGGGAGTCCCAGCGAGAATCCCAACGGCGTGCAATGGGCACGAGGTCCGACCGTGTGAGATCCCCTCTCCCCAGGGCTGGGAAGTGAAGGTAAGTCCAGACCTGCAAAGTGAGAAGCAGATTAGGCGGCAGTTTGAAGCAAAATTGCAGTTTAATTCAAGGGTTAGGAGAAATGTACCTGGAGAAAGGGGAAGAATCCGCTCGTCAAGGTCTGCCGCTCAGAGGCGCCCAGGCTGTCGAACTGGTGCGCTAGAAAGGCTGCCCCCCCAGGCATACCCCCCTACCTCAGCCAAGTCCTCCAGGAGAGGTAGGAAGCGGCAATGGACTGCGTCGCCCCTCGTGGCAAACAGAAGTCTACCAAGAAACCGGACGAGGAAACGACGCAAGTCCAAGTCCGCATCCGCTCCTGGCTCGCTCGCCAACTCCCTCCGGCTAATCCTAACCAGTCTCTCAAAGTGCTCATCCTCGGTCTCTCCCGCCTTCTTCCCCGCCTCGAATAGACCTAGGCTCTCCTGCAGTGCTACCCGGGGAACTAGGGAAGACCTGTGATCTACGGGTAACCCTAGCAACCACTCAGCTAGCTCCTGGTAACACGGGTAGGTAACCTACTAACCGGCCTCCCATAAATCCTGAGCCCTGTGATCCGGCTCACGTCCTCGAGGCTGGGGATCATGTGTCCCCATGGGAATACGAAGGCGGTCGCCTCCGTATCCCACCTGCTCCGCACAGCCTGAGTGAGAGCCAGGTCCACCCTCATCCTCTCCATCCTCAACATCTCCCCGAACCCCATCTCCTCCACTCTCTCTCTCTGGAAAGGGGGAAGGCCAGGAAAACAGCCAAAACTAGCGTCTAGGATACGCGGGTCCTCATCTCACCCTGTAGGCGCGAAAGTTTTGTTAAAGCAGTCAGTGTTTTGGTGTTCGGTTCAAGTCGCGACCCCCATAGAGGTCGCGACCTTGTCGCGATAGTGTGGTGCACCGCGACCTTATCGCGTCACTTTTCTAGGCCACGATAAGGTTGCGTCGGCATGTGTAGCACCCTTGATTTTTAAAATCAAGAAAAATAAAAATTTATTATTTAATAAATGAGATAAATCGATTTAATTATAATAAAGGAAGAATACATGGAATAAAAGGGAATTAATGCAATACCCATTAAGCTAAATTATTAATGGGTAACCCAAACCCAATAAAATGGGCCCAAATAATGATAGCCCATCATAGGATGAGAGTTAAATAGGCTAAATTCGTATCTAATTAATTAAATAAATAGTAAAGTGTTAAGATAAATGTTAAATAACCCATATATATCCTAAAAAGGAGTCCTATCCATATCCTAACCCTTTGACCACGAAATTAGCTCTCTTCCCTATCCATTAGGAGGATAAATGGTGAAAAATAGGTATTTAATATGAATTTTCGTAATTAAAGGAGGATAGAAGAGTTGGGAGTTGAATGGACTCTAATAGCAAGCTTAAACACCTCAAACTCCATCCCTAGCAACCCATTTTCGTGGCTGGAGTCCTAGGAGACGAAGAGGAGAAGTGCTGGACGAAGAGCAAGGAGGAGGAGGCTTGAACAAGCTTGGATATTCTTCCCGTTTTCGTCATTCAAACTAGGGCTTTCTTACTTCACGAAAAAGGTAAGGCAATCTCTCAAGCTAAAATCGTGAAATAATTACCCTAGGTAGCCTTCATGTACCTCTTCAAAAGCCCTATAGTTTCGTTGTATTCCGTTCATCCATTTGGACGAATTTAATTCGTGAAATCCTGCTGTCACTATGAACCCAATTCTCATGATTTCTCTAATACTTTGCACGTACTTGTTCCCATGCTATGAGAAAATTCTCATTGATACTACCATGTAATAGCTTTCAAACGCCTCTGGTTTCATGCTATTTCGATCTCCCATGAGGGAGAATTAATTCGTTGAATCCCTGTCAGATACATGCACCCTACCCTTCATGATTGCTTGTGAACCCCGTTCGTACTTGACTTTACATCATGATAAAATTATCATAAATACTACTTCTTGTTAGCTTTTAAACGCCCCTGGTCTCGTAATGTTTCATCAGTATACCTCTCTAATTAATTCATTGAACCCTGACTGCGTCGGTTTAGGTCACCGAAAAGTAACCTGATCAATGCATGTCTAAACCTTGTCTAATTTCAAATTAATCATGCAAGTTGATAGATATACATGTCTACTTTTGTTTAAAATTGGTTTCGTGCTTTTTGGATTACCGTACGATTTTATCCTGAATTTAGAATGACCCTGTGTCAAGAAGGGTCTACCCAGAAAAAAGGGAAAAAAATCAGGACCGCCCCTGTTATCGCGGCGGCGCGATACGCCGCGATAAGAGGAGTGTCGCGGTCGGCCGTCAGGCCGCGTCATGAACGCGACGGTCCTCGCCGCCGCGTTCCCAACCTGAACCGGGCCAGGCCGGCCGGTTCGCCTGTCGCGCCAGGCCGCACCGCCGCGGACAGAACCGCGACGGGATACCCCATTGCGACCCGATCAGTAACGCGCCCTTGCACCCTGTCGCCTTCTTTAAATTTCGGCCAGAATCTTATATTATGCATATACCCCTGCTATAATTGTCATATAACCCTTAGAAGTTAAACCATGTACTGTTAAGCTTAATAATTGACATGAATATTTTTATTTAAATAATTCTTGTTAATTTAAAAGCCGTGAGCACGACTTGTCACATCCTCAAGATTTCTTTACACTTGCACACACATAACATTGTAAATTGTCATTTGACCTTGATAAATTATGCAATAATGTATTCGGTAAATTATCGAAATAAATAACTAAATTACCCTATTTTGTTAAATACAATTGTTTCCGTTTTGACTCGCGTATTTTATCTACCGTTACCGTTTTCCCTCGGCCTTCGAACACTCGAGGCACGACGGACCCATTTTTACACACGTTCCCTTGACTTGGACCACCTCTCCACCGGGAATACTCTCTATTGGACCATGGACTCCTTGTCAAGACCTCCGTAAGTCTCCTTGGCTTTGGCGCACGTCCTTAGTCAACGAGCTGGTTGTACCCCAAAACCCGTTACATCCTAGGGATCAGTACGATCCATGCCTTAGTGTTTTTCCTTCCCGTCTCGGGATCACTCCGTACCATTTGGCCGTGTTCACGACACGACTAAGTGGGTGGTTGTGACTTCTACCAGACTGCCGGTGCCCGACTTGGTGCTGTGCAACCGTTACTATCGTGTTTATCGTCATTTTACGATTATACCCCTCTCATCTACAGTCTCTTTACTCTCATCTGTTCACGTTCTCTCTACACTCTCATCTATCTCGTCTAGTACTCTCTTATCTCTTCTTGGTACTCTATTGGCCATTCGTGTGATTGTCTAAGATAAAAGAAATGACTAATGCCAGCGCAATAGGGCCCGATCAGGTCCTGGGAGGAGCGCCCGAAAAGTGCCAGTGCCCATGGGAGTTAAAATGATCATAGGATGTGTTACGGCATGCATCCAGCGCCATTTTACTATCTAGATTAATCTATGACAATCAAAGTGCTATCTCTACAAGTGCAAGCGTGATCGTTACTCGTGCACCGTTGTGCAATTTACATGCTATATCGTTACATGGCCATTCTATTATCGTTCTCGTTGTACTATTTTCTGTGCCAGTTTCAATTGTTCTCTCGTTATCGTGACATGCTCTACATGACTTTACTCTCTAGTTAACCTACCTTTAAGACATTAATTATTTAAAGCATGCTTGTGTTCACGAGATATTAAGTCCTACTGGGCGTTATTCGCTCATCCTGCGTATTTATTTAAATGTGTTTCAGGTGAGTCGGATCATGACCACACTCACGAGGATGGGACCGATGAGGAGGCTCAGGAGTGACCATTCAGCCACCAGTGCTATCTAGTAGTAGTTAGTGAGTCAGCTAGTCATAATGTAATAGTTTGATTTTGAATAAAGTACTCTGGGCCCTAGTTCTGGCTCTGATACGTTGATGTAATGATGACTGGTGGATTATTAATAAAATTGGAGTTTATTTGGTATTATTCCATTGTGCAATGGTTTGCATTTATTTCTCGCTCTGCACTATTTAATAACTGTAATCCCGCTCCGATATTCCGCGTCGGGGCGTTACAGTTTTGTGGTATCAGAGCCTAGGTTATTCTTAAGTATAGGATGATCTAGGTTTGACCTGCCTTGACTTAGAGTCTAGTTCCATACCTATGTGAGATGGGTAGAACCTTGGGTAATAAGATAAAATGGATACACACACGCACGAACTTAGTGCAAACCCAACGACTTACATTTTAAATTCTCTTTTGAAGGAACTTAACATCTACAATGGCAGCGGAGCGTGCTCAACTCCGTGATATGCAACACACTATCCAACAGCTTACCCAAGCTTTACTTCAGGCTGCCGGAGCCAACAACAACAATAACAACAACCGAGCAGCTGGTGATTTACATAGAAATTTCCGCAACCTGAATCCGCCTCGATTCAGTGGTACCACAGACCCTGATGAGGCCGAGAACTGGCTCAAGGAGATTGAGCGCATCTTCCGTGTCATGCAATGCGCGGATGGAGATAAGCTTTTACTTGCCACATTCCAGCTCGAAAGGGACGCCCGTGCGTGGTGGGAGTCCATTGAGGCCACACGGGCAGATGCTCAGTTTACGTGGAATGAGTTTAAGGAGCAATTCAACTCCAAATATTTTTCAGAAAGAGTTCAAGAAAGGAAAGCCGCCGAGTTCGCCGCTCTGAAACAGAGAAACCTAACGGTTGCTGAATATGAGGCACATTTCTCTCGATTGGCTCGCTACGCCAATCATCTGGTTAATACCCAGAGGATGAAGGCGAAGAGATTCCTCAACGGGCTTAGACCCGCATATATTACACAGCTGGCACCATTTGATATTCAGACCTACCCAGAAATGGTCAGGAGAGCACAATGCCTGGAAGATGCAACTGAACTCACGGAGCGCATCAAGGGTAGAATGTTCAGGAAGGAGCAAACTTCTGGAGTATCGAGCAAGCCTACTAATGGCAAGAAAAGGCCGTTAAGTATCACTGACGGGCCAAGCCAGGAGCAGAAGCCCATAGTCCCCACCACTACTACTCCGAACAACAAGCCCAGATGCAAACTTTGTGACAAGTTGGGTCACACGACAGAAGAATGCTGGAGGAAGGCAGGTGCATGCCTTCGTTGTGGGAGCCGAGAGCATCGGATTCCTGAATGCCCGTTACTGAGGGAGAACGAGAAGCGTCCTGCGGGACCAAAGAAGCCAGGCAGACTCCAAGCCCTGCAAGAGGTGGAGACCACCGAGGAAGGTGGAGTTGTGGAAGGTACACTACCGGTCTTTTCTCATTCGGCATTTGTTTTGTTCGATACTGGCGCAACGCATTCGTTCATATCACAAGCATTTGCTGATACCCTAAATGAGAAACCTGCATCTATGACATTTGAATTATCTGTCACAACACCACTAGGAGAAAAGGCTCAATTAAATAAATATTTTCCATTAGCTGATGTTAAGGTTGGTAAACTTAACCTTAGAGCTGACTTGATCTGTATGCCCATGGAGGGCTACGATGTCATTTTGGGAGCCGATTGGCTATCCACGTATGGGGCTATCGTGGATTGTAGAAGAGGGAAAATTTCTTTTAGTGAATTCCCTAAGCTGACCTTCACAGGACGTAGGCACAAACGATACTTGTCCCTCGTCTCTGCTATAAAGGCACAGAACATGATAAGAAAGGGCTGTGTGGCATTTCTCGCCGCAATTGTAGTTGAGAAAAAGCAACTAAGATATCAGACATCCACATAGTGCAAGAATATCTAGACGTGTTTCCCGATGAGTTGCCAGGCATTCCACCCGAGAGAGATGTAAATTTCTCAATTGATCTCGTACCTGGAGCTGCACCAGTCTCACGTCAACCCTACAGGATGTCCCCTGCTGAATTGAAAGAATTGAAAGAGCAACTGATGGAACTTCTAGAAAAGGGTTTTATTAGGCCAAGTACTTCTCCTTGGGGAGCACCAGTGTTGTTCATCAAGAAGAAGGATGGATCTATGAGGTTATGCATCGATTACAGGCAGTTGAACAATCTCACTATCAAGAACAAGTACCCCCTGCCGCGTGTCGATGAATTATTTGATCAAATATCAGGAGCTAAATATTTTTCTAAGATTGATCTTAGATCGGGATATCATCAGATGAGGATTCAAGATGCAGATATTTACAAGACAGCTTTCAGGAGCACGTACGGTCATTATGAATTTGTAGTCATGCCTTTTGGACTAACCAATGCTCCTGCAGCTTTTATGCAATTAATGAACAGCATCTACCAGCCCTACCTCGACAAGTTCGTCGTGGTATTCATTGATGATATTCTCATATACTCCAAGACCAAAGAAGAGCACGAGGAGCATCTGAGGATCGCTCTACAGATCTTGCGGGACAACCAACTCTACGCCAAATTGAGCAAGTGTGAATTCTGGCTCGAGGAGGTGTCGTTCCTAGGCCATGTCATTTCCAAGGATGGTATCGCTGTCGACCCTTCCAAGGTAGAAGCTGTGCTGAACTGGGAAAGGCCGACCAATGTCACAGAAATCAGGAGCTTTCTTGGACTGGCTGGATATTACAGACGGTTCATAAAAGATTTCTCCAAGATAGTTGTACCTCTTACGCGTCTTACGCGGAAAGAGAATCCCTATGTCTGGAGCAAGGAGTGCGAGAAGAGCTTCCAGACACTAAAGCAGTTGTTGACGTCTGCACCTGTCCTCGCGTTGCCAGTCGAGGGCGCAGGATTCTCAGTCTACACTGATGCATCTGGAATCGGTCTAGGCTGTGTACTAATGCAGAATGAGAAAGTGATAGCCTATTCATCAAGGCAATTGAAGCAACATGAGGTTAACTACCCTGTCCATGACTTAGAACTGGATGCTGTGGTATTTGCACTCAAAATCTGGAGGCATTACCTATATGGAGAGCAATTCATTGTCTACTCCGACCACAAGAGTTTGAAGTATTTATTCTCTCAGAAGGAGCTTAACATGAGACAACGAAGATGGCTGGAGTATTTAAAGGATTTCGATTTCAACATTCAATATCACCCAGGTAAAGGTAATGCAGTAGCTGATGCACTCAGTAGAAAGCCAGTAGCTTCATTATCCTATCTAGTCATGGACGAGATGCAATTGTTAGAGCAATTCGCCAGTCTAGATCTGAATATTGAAAAGAGAAGTGATAAGATGTTAGTGGCTAATCTTAAAGCTCAACCCGACATCTTTGTCGAGATCAGAGAGCAACAGGCTAATGATCCGTTTCTAATCAGAGTAAGGGAGACCATAGCTGACAAACCAGACTTCTCCATCGCTGAAGATGGAAGAATATTATTCCAAGCCAGGACATGTGTGCCTGACAATGAAGAGCTGAAAAGGAAATTGATGGATGAAGCCCACAAGACCAAGTACACAATACATCCAGGTGCAACCAAGATGTACCAAGACATGAAGAGGTCATTTTGGTGGCCAAACATGAAGCGTGAGGTAGCTGAGCATGCCGCGCACTGCCTCACTTGTTAGCAGGTAAAAGCAGAACACCGTCGTCCTGCGGGTGTACTTAGGCCCCTGGACATACCTGAATGGAAGTGGGAAAGCATCGGAATGGATTTCATCATGCGTTTACCCCGAACTCGTGGTGGACTTGATGTTATATGGGTTATTGTGGACCGATTAACCAAGTCCGCACACTTCCTTGCCATTAAGAGCACTTGGAGTGTGGATGTGTTAGCAGCTTTGTATGTGAAAGAAGTAGTCAGACTACATGGAGTTCTAGTATCCATTGTCTCAGATCGTGACCCCAGATTCACTTCTAGATTCTGGAAGGGACTCCAGACTGCCCTAGGTACAAAACTCAACTTTAGCACAGCTTTCCACCCACAGACGGATGGACAGACCGAAAGAACAAATCAAATAGTGGAAGACATGCTACGAGCTTGTGCTATAGACTTTGAGGGGTATTGGAATGAACAACTGTCTCTAATAGAATTTGCCTACAACAATAGCTATCAGGCCAGCATTAAGATGGCACCATTTGAAGCACTGTATGGCAGAAGCTGCAGATCGCCAGTCTGTTGGAATGAAGTAGGTGAGCAACAATGGCTGGGACCAGACATGGTGCAGAATACCAGTAGAGATATCCAGATTATCAGAGACAGAATTAAGATAGCTCAGTCCAGGCAAAAGAGCTATGCAGACAAAAGAAGAAGAGACTTGGAATTTCAAGCCGGAGATCATGTAATGCTAAAAGTATCCCCGACCAGAGGATTCCAAAGATTTGGGATGAAAGGCAAATTGAGACCAAGATTCATAGGACCGTTTGAAGTGTTAGATAGAGTGGGCGAGGTAGCGTATCGACTGGCACTACCACCCCAGTTTGCAACAGTACACAATGTTTTCCATGTATCCATGCTGAGAAAGTATGTGTACGATCCATCACACGTAATCAGCTATGATGACATTATTCTGAATAAGGATATGACCTATGAAGAAAGACCAGTGAAAATTTTGGACAAGAAGATGCAACAGCTTCGGAATCGGTCTATACCCGTGGTGAAGGTATTATGGAGAAACCATGAAGTCGAAGAGGCCACGTGGGAGCCCGAAGCGTTATTGCGACGGAATTATCCGGAATTATTCAGTAAGTCATTCTTCCTCTTACGATTCTATGAAATTGGGGACCAAATTCTTTTTAAGAGGGGGAGGATGTAGCACCCTTGATTTTTAAAATCAAGAAAAATAAAAATTTATTATTTAATAAATGAGATAAATCGATTTAATTATAATAAAGGAAGAATACATGGAATAAAAGGGAATTAATGCAATACCCATTAAGCTAAATTATTAATGGGTAACCCAAACCCAATAAAATGGGCCCAAATAAAGATAGCCCATCATAGGATGAGAGTTAAATAGGCTAAATTCGTATCTAATTAATTAAATAAATAGTAAAGGGTTAAGATAAATGTTAAATAACCCATATATATCCTAAAAAGGAGTCCTACCCATATCCTAACCCTTTGACCACGAAATTAGCTCTCTTCCCTATCCATTAGGAGGATAAATGGTGAAAAATAGGTATTTAATATGAATTTTTGTAATTAAAGGAGGATAGAAGAGTTGGGAGTTGAATGGACTCTAATAGCAAGCTTAAACACCTCAAACTCCATCCCTAGCAACCCATTTTCGTGGCTGGAGTCCTAGGAGACGAAGAGGAGAAGTGCTGGACGAAGAGCAAGGAGGAGGAGGCTTGAACAAGCTTGGATATTCTTCCCGTTTTCGTCATTCAAACTAAGGCTTTCTTACTTCACGAAAAATGTAGGCAATCTCTCAAGCTAAAATCGTGAAATAATTACCCTAGGTAGCCTTCATGTACCTCTTCAAAAGCCCTATGGTTTTGTTGTATTTCGTTCATCTATTTGGGCGAATTTAATTCGTGAAATCCTGCTGTCACTATGAACCCAAATCTCATGATTTCTCTAATACTTTGCACGTACTTGTTCCCATGCTATGAGAAAATTCTCATTGATACTACCATGTAATAGCTTTCAAACGCCTCTGGTTTCGTGCTATTTCGATCTCCCATGAGGGAGAATTAATTCGTTGAATCCCTGTCAGATACATGCACCCTACCCTTCATGATTGCTTGTGAACCCCGTTCGTACTTGACTTTACATCATGATAAAATTATCATAAATACTACTTATTGTTAGCTTTTAAACGCCCCTAGTCTCATAATTGTTCATCATGTATACCTCTCTAATTAATTCATTGAACACCCTGACTGCGTCGGTTTAGGTCACCGAAAAGTAACCTGATCAATGCATATCTAAACCTTGTCTAATTTCAAATTAATCATGCAAGTTGATAGATATACATGTCTACTTTTATTTAAAACTGGTTTCGTGCTTTTTGGATTACTGTACGATTTTATACTGAATTTAGAATGACCCTGTGTCAAGAAGGGTCTACCCAGAAAAAAGGGAAAAAAATCAGGACCGCCCCTGTTATCGCGGCGGCGCGATACGCCGCGATAAGAGGAGTGTCGCGGTCGGCCGTCAGGCCGCGTCATGAACGCGACGGTCCTCGCCGCCGCGTTCCCAACCTGAACCGGGCCAGGCCGGCCGGTTCGCCTGTCGCGCCAGGCCGCACCGCCGCGGACAGAACCGCGACGGGATACCCCGTCGCGACCCGATCAGTAACGCGCCCTTGCACCCTGTCGCCTTCTTTAAATTTCGGCCAGAATATTATATTATGCATATACCCCTGCTATAATTGTCATATAACCCTTAGAAGTTAAACCATGTACTGTTAAGCTTAATAATTGACATGAATATTTTTATTTAAATAATTCTTGTTAATTTAAAAGCCGTGAGCACGACTTGTCACATCCTCAAGATTTCTTTACACTTGCACACACATAATATTGTAAATTGCCATTTGACCTTGATAAATTATGCAATAATGTATTCGGTAAATTATCAAAATAAATAACTAAATTACCCTATTTTGTTAAATACAATTGTTTCCGTTTTGACTCGCGTATTTTATCTATCGTTACCGTTTTCCCTCGGCCTTCGAGCACTCGAGGCACGACGGACCCGTTTTTACACACGTTCCCTTGACTTGGACCACCTCTCCACCGGGAATACTCTCGATTGGACCAGGGACTCCTTGTCAAGACCTCCGTAAGTCTCCTTGGCTTTGGCGCACGTCCTTAGTCAACGAGCTGGTTGTACCCCAAAACCCGTTACATCCTAGGGATCAGTACGATCCATGCCTTAGTGTTTTTCCTTCCCGTCTCGGGATCACTCCGTACCATTTGGCCGTGTTCACGACACGACTAAGTGGGTGGTTGTGACTTCTACCAGACTGCCGGCGCCTGACTTGGTGCTGTGCAACCGTTACTATCGTGTTTATCGTCGTTTTACGATTGTACCCCTCTCATCTACAGTCTCTTTACTCTCATCTGTTCACGTTCTCTCTACACTCTCATCTATTTCGTCTAGTACTCTCTTATCTCTTCTTGGTACTCTATTGGCCATTCGTGTGATTGTCTAAGATAAAAGAAATGACTAATGCCAGCGCAATAGGGCCCGATCAGGTCCTGGGAGGAGAGCCCGAAAAGTGCCAGTGCCCATGGGAGTTAAAATGATCATAGGATGTGTTACGGCATGCATCCAGCGCCATTTTACTATCTAGATTAATCTATGACAATCAAAGTGCTATCTCTACAAGTGCAAGCGTGATCGTTACTCGTGCACCGTTGTGCAATTTACATGCTATATCGTTACATGGCCATTCTATTATCGTTCTCGTTGTACTATTTTCTGTGCCAGTTTCAATTGTTCTCTCGTTATCGTGACATGCTCTACATGACTTTACTCTCTAGTTAACCTACCTTTAAGACATTAATTATTTAAAGCATGCTTGTGTTCACGAGATATTAAGTCCTACTGGGCGTTATTCGCTCATCCTGCGTATTTATTTAAATGTGTTTCAGGTGAGTCGGATCATGACCACACTCACGAGGATGGGACCGATGAGGAGGCTCAGGAGTGACCATTCAGCCACCAGTGCTATCTAGTAGTAGTTAGTGAGTCAGCTAGTCATAATGTAATAGTTTGATTTTGAATAAAGTACTCTGGGCCCTAGTTCTGGCTCTGATACGTTGATGTAATGATGACTGATGGATTATTAATAAAATTGGAGTTTATTTGGTATTATTCCATTGTGCAATGGTTTGCATTTATTTCTCGCTCTGTACTATTTAATAAATGTAATCCCGCTCCGATATTCCGCGTCGGGGCGTTACAGCATGCATCGCCACGACATGGTCGCGGTGCCCATGACCGTCGCGACAACCTGTCGCGACGGGTCGTGCTGACGCGTTCTCAGAACTGGATTGGTCGGAGCCTCCCTTGTCCGATCCTCTTTCCCATGGGCGTCACGCCCTACATCCACTGTAGCAACCTGAATTTTGCGAAAAATAAAAATTTAAATAAAGAATTTAAAACCTAGCTAAATGGATATTTAAATAGAGCATTAAATAAAACCCATTAAATGGAAAAGAGTAATGGGCTTTGCTTAATGGATCTTCTAAAATTATTGGGTCAAAAATATGAATTTACAAAGGGAGAGTAATAGGAAAATACCCTAAATTCGTAACTAAATTATTACCTAAATAAAAAAGGGGTATTTAATGCATTAAATAGGAAGTTAGAGTTGGAATTGGATTCCTAAACCTACCCCATATGGGTTAGCACGAATTTGGATCTTTTCCAAGTCTAAATAGAGATTGGAAAGCAAGAGAGGAAAGGTGGAGTTAGGAAATCTCGGAATTAAGAGGAATTTGAGTAGTAGTAGGAATAGAAACTTGTGTTTACATAAATACACCTCCTAAACCCTCTTGGCCGACCCAAGCTCGTGCCAAGGGATTCCTGGACCAGGAGGAGGAGATTTCGTGGGAAGAAGAACCTTTCAAGCTCTCAACCCCGTTCTTCAAGTTCTAGCCCTAGAAGAGGAAATCGAGTCAAGGTAGGCATTCTCACAAGCATAAACCATGAAACTTTTTCTGTAGGTTCTTCCTACCCTCTTGAACGAAACCCCCAAGTTTCATATTTTTCCATCCATCCTATCTTTTGTTCTTAATTTTTGAAGAACTGCAAACGTGATAACCCCGAGGTGTCATGTTTAATTCAAATCTCTATGTAGACTTGATCCCATGCTACGAAATTTTTACTGAAGATACTTCTTGTTGTTAGGGATTATTTACCCCCAAAAGCCTAAATTTCATTGAGCATGTTGCTCGAATTAAATCAGTCTTGCCCTCTATGTCATGTTCTATGTTACTCGTCCTTGTTCATTCTCAAACCATGTTCAAACCATGCTCTCTCTCTAATTCCGATTTAATGGAAGTACTCTTACATGTCTAGTTTAATTTGAAACTGATTTCATGATTTTTCATCGCGTATATAATTAGTTATGGATTTCTGAACAACCCTCTATCAAAAATTGAAATCCCTGGTCCGCAATCCAATGTCTGGTCTGACTTCTGTCAGAGTCAGGCACAGACAACCAGAAGGCGACGCCTCGACATGTCGCTTTCTGGGGCCTGATTGCGACAGCCTCCCTGTCGCGACCAAGAAGGCGACAGGTGAGCCGTCGCGTTCTCAGTACCCGATTTGTAAGCCCTGTCGCGACCCGTACAAGACCCTGTCGCGTTCACCAGGCCGTCGCGGCAGTACCTATGTCGCGATCTGCCTACCCTGTCGCAATCATCATTGGGCTATGTCGCCTTCACAGAGATTTTGGTGAAAAACCCATGAAAAATATTTTTGCCACTTTCTAAATAATCCTTACGCCTTCTTACGGTTATACCCCCAGTAAAAACCCTACTTAAAAATGGTGCTATATTGAATGATTTAAAATACATGTTCACGACTTATTTCTAGCTATGAATTCTCTTGCACTTGCACACACTTGAACCACCCATTTATGGCTGAAATATTGCAGAAAATATATCATAATGTGCCTGGTAATTTATTGAAATAAAGTACATTAATTGCCCTATTTTAAGGACTTATATTCGTTTCTTGCATTGTTTATAATACCGCTATCGACGCTCCACTGTCCTAGAATTCCTCTAGAACGTCGAGCACCTGTTTTATATACACACTTTTCTTGGCTTGTGGTGAACTCTCCGTCGGATATTCCTTTCGCCGGACTAGTGAACTCTTGCACAAGGCCTCCGTAAGTCTCCTCTGATCATGGATTCCCACATGGTCGACGAGCCGGTTGTACCCTAATACCTATGATACCATTTAGGGATCTATATGATCCAAACGGCTATTAGAGATTCACTCTCGTCTTAAATCACGCCGAACCTCTGGACCTGTGCATAAAAAGGCCAGTGGTAGGGTCGTGAGTTCCACCTGACTGCCAACACCAAGTGCGCGTGTTGTGCAACTGTTACTATCGCCTGATTACTCGACGTATTTCGTGCAATGTCCATTAGCTCTCATCTATATTCTACTCGCTCACCTATTCACGTTCACTCTACTAGCTCATCTATTCATCTTGTGCTCTTATCTATTTCTTGGTACTCTATACTGGCCATTGACTGATTGTCTAAAGATAAACAATAAACCAATGCCTGGCAATATATAAGGGCCCGATCTGGTCCTGGGATGTGCGCCCGAAAGTGCTAGTGCCCATGGGAGTTAAATGATCAGAGTGTTTGGCATTACACTCAAGTGCTATCTATCTCGACTATCTATATGACAATCAAAACACAAACGTGCTATACTATCGCGATGTCTAGAATGACAAACAAGTGCTATACTCATCGTGCTATTACTATACGTGTGCTAGTTGTGCTATGGCCATCCTGCTATTTGTGCTATACTCGATACTTGTGCTATTTTTGGAAACTATACTCGATCTCGCGCTGTTGTGCTATCTCTTGCTATATTTTGACTCTCTTGTACCTGCTATCTTTAGATACTCTGCCATTAAATGCGTTAATTATTTAAAGCCTGCTTGAGCCTGAGATTTAAGTCCTACTGGGCGTTATCGCTCACCCTACGTTATTTGATGTTGTGTTCTCAGGTGAGACCGAGGATGATGCATACACTCACGAGGAAGGGAATGACCAAGAGTGAAGCCAGGAGTACCCTCGAGTCATTGTGTTATCTTAGAGTTGTAGTTAGTTATTTCCTTTTGTTGAAATGTAATTGGGCCCTATAGAATGGCTCTGATATTAGTGGTTGTAACTAGACGTTTGGAAAATTATTAATGAGAAAGATTTGCTTTAGTATTATTCAGTGTGCAATGGTTTGATGTCTAGTACACGCTCTATACCTTTTCTTGCAACTGCCTTCGCGCTATGATATTCCGCGTTGGGGCGTGACATCCGCCCTCTAGGGGCTCTGTCTACCATTCCTACATATGCATTCAAGGATTAGGGTCGATTTTACTTACTAATTTCATCGCCTTGGCCCTCTTCATCCTCGCCTCTTCTATGTTCATCACCGGGGCCTTCGCCTCTTCCTCCACCTCCATCTCGACGTCGGCCTCCTCCTCCTCGACCAGGGGCGCCTCCGCCCGGCGTCGGGAGCTCCGCCGCTCCGCGTGGCGTTTCGCCCGTGAGGATCCTTCGCCGGCGTTTCCTCCTTCCATGTCGATTCCGGGGTGATTAGGTCGAATTAGGAAGAAGTTGGAGCAAGGGAGCAAGACAAAGGAGCAAAGTTTGCAAAGATTGCACAAGGGGTTTGGAAGATTCAAGCTTGGAGTTTGAAAAACAAGGAAAAGGGGAAGGGGAAGGCGCCCTTTGCATTTTGAATTGCGCGGTTTGAGTCGCGGCGTAGCGGATGGTCGCGTCTTGGTCGCGGCGTTCCAGATGGCCGTGACAAGAACGCGACCACCCGCCTTGACGCGTTATGAAGGTGGTCCTAAGGGTTGTCGCGACATAAACAGAGCCCATTGCGCATGCAGGAAAATTCTGCTTTATTCATTCATCAAGTCTATACATTCACTAATTCTTTCCTACAATCAATTAAATGCCAAAATCCTGCCCTAACTACCATCTGATGTCCTCCTTACAATCAATCTAATCATTCTCAAATGACCCCCGCTGCCGGCTGAATCTTCTTCAATGCCTCAAGGTATTCCTTGGTCACGTCCTCATCTTCCACTACCTCGGCTTGAAGGAGACCCAATGCACATCCTTCCCAATGGACAATGGCGCTACGCACGTCAAGCTCGTCCTGCTCGTCGCCCCTCTTCCTCTCTTGAACGGGCAGGTAATGCGATAGGAGAGGAACAACCGTGCGAGCCGCACCACATTTGAGGTAGCAGCGATCCGGGTTGTAGAGAACCAGTGCTTCACCCAGCAGTCGCAAGGCCATTCCGGTGTGCTGAGGAAGATGGATCATCCGGTTGTGCAAGAAACGCGGGCGCATTTCAAATTCGGTCACGGTCATCCTTTTGAAGTGATCACGCCATGCCTTCAGCCCTTTTATTTGAGCGGTCTTGCACCAGGTTTGGGTAGACATGCAAAGAGGCCCGCCCACGAATGCCAATGGATGATGAAGAATTGCCTTACACTCTGTGGCCAAGTTCTCCATCGCCCGAAATTGAATGTGAATGCCCATCCAAAGCTCGAGGGCGATGACCGAGCCATAGAAGGGGCCCCCGGTAGCTGCAGAAGTAAGTCCAGCATAGAGATATCCCAAAACCGCCTGGCCAATACTCATACCTTCTGAAACTGAGGCAATGATGTTGAGATTGGCAAAGGAGATCGTGCCGTCCATCGCTGGAAAGATAATAACCCCACAAATGCAGATTGCGGCCGCCTTAGCCATGGAGATATGATTCCCGATTTTGCGCTTACATTGAGAGATGATCTACTGCGCAATAGGGAGAAGGTGAACGTGCATCCCGCTGGTCATGGAATGCAAATCACTCTTCCTCGTAGTAATCTATGCAAGGATGCTCCACGAATTGATCGGCGCCACAGTGTATGAGATCGCAAGCTCCTCGCCCCTCTGGTACCGTGGGAGGCCGAGCATTATCTCCAGCTCCTCCAGTAAGATGGTGGCCTCGAACATGGGGAAGACAAATGTATGCGTCTGCGGATGCCACAGTTCCGTGAGTGCCGTGACACTATCCCACATGTGCACGATTTTATCATATTTTTTGGCAAGGACGAACACCGTGGATAGTCCCCACTCCTTCAATTGCCGGATTGACGCGGGCGGTAGTAATTCAAGCATGGGCGTTAACCAGGGCACCCTGGAAAACTTCCTCTGCCCAGGTAAGATCTGAGAAGAGATAGAAGAAAAAGGTTGAGAGGAAGAACGGAGTGAAGAAAGAAGAAAAATAGGGGAAAATATAGCAAAATTCAGATTTTGGAAGAAAAGAAAGATGCTTACTTGAAGCTCCGGGCGCGTGCATATGTGCCCCGAGATGGCGGAGAGTCGCTGGAGATCCGCGTGCGATTCACGGGCCGCCTTCGGTCCGGCATATGGCGGGATGTCCTCCTGGAAAGCGGAAAAGCTTCTCTTCATGGCTGCAAAAGAGGGTATTTGAAGAACAGAGGGAGCAGAGAATTAGCTGCGGGATTAACACCCCAAACCACCTATTAATAGAACTCTAAGGGGGTGCAAACCCATCCTAACCCCGTAACTAGGTCTTTGGATAAAATTAAGAGAGGTTTAAGAGTCCTAGTGGTAATCTAGAAGTCCTAGGATAGAGATAAACTTGAGTCTTCTGCGTTTTCTGAGTTCGGTTGGAGTCGCGACGCCACGATATGACGCGACCAAGTCGCGACATGGCGGGGCACCGCGACTATGTCACGGTCACCCAGGGTGTCGCCTCTCTATCTGTTGTGTTATTCCCATGTCTATGCTTTGTTTACTTACTTTGTTTGATTATGTTAGGGTATATTTTGTCACTTTTGTGCTTATTTATGTCTGTTTCTTGTAAAAAAAAATCAGAAAATCAGAAAAAAAAGGAAAAGAGGTCGTCACAGGTAAGTCAGGTAAGTATTTCTTCCCTTACTCCCCTACATTATTATATGGTATTCTACCTATTATATCACTTCAAGGACCGGCTGGTTCACAATGTGCTCTGGGATTAGAGTTCCCCTTTACCAAAAATAGTGATAATCTAGGTGCACATTGTTAATCGTTGGATAGGCCGTTGAGTTAAATGAGTTTGGGGACGATGGATTCAGGCCTGCACTGCGGTTGTGGGTAGTCTCTTGACCCGCACTTATTTGGCTTAGCAATATTATCCTTGATATATTTTCTATTTTTCTCCTTTTTCTTTGCATTTGTTTTGATGATTTCTTTTATTTTAGCCCAGCATGCATCATGTAGGACTTTGAGCTTTCCTGACTCATTCTTGACTATTGATGAGCCCGTGTTGAGTGCCCAATCACCCTTCATGTTCCAAAACAAGAAATCTAATTCCACTCCGAATCGGAAGGATTGCCTCCAAGTGAGTTGTTCCCGTCAGTTTGACAAGAATTTCCCTGTCTGGATTCTCTATCAGATTTTCATCCTATTCCTTTGATCCGTTTTGGTTGCGAACTGCTCCCAGGTCAGAGTCATGAGTTACCTGCCTGGCACGCACGTGTCCCTCTAAAACGAAACCTGCAGGCCAATCGGCTAGGATACCTCTCAATCGAGGGGTTGATCGTCCTCTTCTTTTTCTCCTTCTCGTCCAGACTTGTGCTTTTCTTTGCATTCTGCTCGAGCAGCTAACTCGGGGCTTTCACAAAGATTCCAATTGCTTGTTGGTTACATCGGGTGTCTCTTTACCTTGGCTCCCACTTTTCAGTCTACTCCGCATCATTTCCGCTCCGCCGTTACTTCGTGACACCTCCACTCCACTTCCGCTTTGTTTCCTTACAAAGTGGAAGCCAAGGAGGGGCAATCTGTAGACACCCGGTTCTAGCTAATGAGTTGAACCACATTCCTTGTCACCTTAGTAGGCCCCTAGTTGGTCACTCACCTTGAGCCCATCATTAGCCTTGTTTTGAGCCCATTAACAATTTAAATTGCCTTGAAATCCCGCCCATTATCAATTTTAGAGAGTCCTTGGCCATTAATAACTCTTATCCTTTCATGTGGTTGGTTGATAATTCAAAATTATTCGATTTTATAGTCGCGACGCATCGTATCGCCGCGTCTTTGAGTCGCGACGCTCTAGCATGCCGCAACAGTCCATGCATACTCATGCACGTGGGCATACTGTCGCGACGCCCCACCTTGTCGCGTCTCCATGTCGCGGCCTTACGATACGCCACGACAACAGCTGAGCGTAGTATCCTCCGCAACCACCTCCTATTTATCCTCCCATGGGTTTATCTTTATCCCTAGGGAATATCTCAACCCCTTGGGCGAGATTTGGGCCCTAGGGACTCTCTTGAGGACACCAAGGACTCTCCCATACGATTTTGGGTGGCCTTTATCTCTCATTTGAATTATTTTTCACTGTAATGGGATATTCTCTCTCAAGGGTCAATATAAGCAAGACATCCCCCTCATGGACGAGGGAGCCCCATTTTTTTTCACCCCGAAGGGCTGCCAAAATCTCCTCTCACCAACACTTAGCCTCGCAGCCACCTATTTCCACCATTTCCTTCACATTCCCCTCCACCAAAACACCCTCATTTCACCATTTATGGAGCACAGAACATGAGAAGGACGACTCCTGCTACCTCCCGAAACTTTTGCACACTCATTGGGACTGCATCCACACCAGGGAGTCGCTCTAATGTGACTCATCTTCTCCCCCTCTCTTCCACCTTCATTTCTACATGCATTTTTATGTTGTTTCTAGTTAGATCACACTCACCACATACCCATGTTTTTCACACACCCAATGGGGTTTAAAACCACCCCAGGTGCGTTCCTACCATGATTCCCCATTTCCTCTCATTTTTAGAATAGATACTACGCTTAACATGTTCTAATAGGGCTTTTTCTTGTCTCTTCTTTGTTTTGGCAGGCACCCAGGCTTTTCCACGAGGAGCTCTTGTTCTCCAGCCGGTTGGAGGATGGGAAGACGGTCCACACACGACATCTCCCGCACACAGAGAACGCGACAGCGGAGGAGGACGCGACAAGAGACGCGTCAGGCTACAGCGACGCGTTACCAGCATCGTCGCGGCAGGTAAGACTGCCGCGACATCAGGTCCGCCTCCTTTCTCTTTCCATTTCCTAGTTAAGTTAGCCTGTGTCATTTTCTACTCGTTAGGCAACTTACTAGGTGGCGATCACATTCCTACTTTCTATACTACTAGTTTTAGTACATGTTTGTGTTGGGGGGGGCACATTCCTCGTGATTACAATAAGAAGATGCGTCCCTGAGAGTGAGCATCAAAGTGTCCTCAAGTTTTGCCATTCTCTTGCTTGTGGAGGACATTTTTCAGGAAAGAAGACCACTGCTAAGGTCTTAGACTCTGGTTTCTATTGGCCCACATTGTTTAAGGATGCCCACCAATTTTGTAAGGCCTGTCCTAGATGTCAAACCATGGGAAATATTTCTAAGAGGGACATGATGCCTCTTAACCCCATTTTGGTTGTAGAAATTTTTATGTATGGGGGATAGACTTTATGGGACCTTTTCCACCGTCCTTTGGATACTCGTACATTTTAGTTGCTGTTGATTACGTGTCCAAATGGATAGAGGCCATTGCCACAAAGACCAATGATCATAAGGTGGTTATCAAATTTGTTCAAAAAAACATCTTTTCTAGATTTGGGTGGCCCAAGGCATCATTAGTGATGGAGGGCCACATTTCATTAACACTCAGTTTAGGACCCTCCTAAGGAAGTATGGGATCACCCATAAGCTGGCAGCACCTTACCATCTGCAAATCAGTGGCCAGGTGGAAGTATCAAACAGGGAGATTAAGAACTTTCTTCAGAAGTCGGTTAGGCCTGATAGGAAAGATTGGTCAGAAAGGTTAGATGATGCATTGTGGGCCTACCGAACCGCTTTCAAAACTCCCATTGGAATGTCCTCTTACCGGCTTGTTTTTGGAAAATCTTGTCATCTGCCGGTAGAACTTGAGCATAGAGCCTATTGGGCTATTAAACAGGTAAATCTTGATTTAGCCCAAACTGGTCAACAAAGGACCCTTCAGCTAAATGAGCTAGAAGAGCTCAGAAATGAAGCCTATGAAAGTTCCAAGATCTATAAAGCCAAAGCCAAAGCATTCCATGACAAACACATTCATAGAAAAACTTTTCAAGTGCATGATAAGGTTTGGTTGTTTAATTCAAGGCTTCGTCTGTTTCTGAGAAAATTGAAGTCCTGATGGGATGGTCCTTACACTGTTGTCAAAGCTTGTGACAATGGTGCTGTCACTATTCTTGATCCTAAAAATGGACAATCATTCACTGTTAATGGGCAGAGGTTAAATCATTTCTTTGAAAGCCCATCTTCCTTGAAAATTGACTCTACCAAGCTAGCTGAGCCAAATGGAGCTTAATTGCGTCCGGCTGAAGACGATAAACTTAGCGCTCTTGAGAGGCAACCCAAGTGTACAGATTTCCTTTATCATGTAATTCTCTGTCTTACTTTCTTTTCCTGTAAATAAGTAGGGGGAGAGGTAGAATAAACATGCATTCATAGTCCCCATCCTAACCAATGTTTCGTTTTCTTTCTTTACATTGAGCATGTGCAAATAAAAAGAAAATTTCACAATGGTTCATCTTTGAATAAAAATGCCTGGCATTGCAAAACACAGACTATGTGTCTGATCTTTAACCATTAAAATTTTGTGGTTGTCACATTTCCTTGCAAGCATCCATGTTAGGTAGCCTCTAGTAAAGGATTACATGTACTCCTTGTCTACCTTATGTAAGGATTTATGGCAAGAGGTTTTTCATACACACACTACACAGCCACTTAGACTAGCTGAACCCGAATGTAGCAAATTTGTCAAAGCTAGTAGGAGAGAGATGATTGGTTTTCTCCCTTCCCCTTAAGTGAATTGCAAAGGAAGTGAAGGCGTGTGATCAAGGAACTTGACTGCCCATCCTTCCTTTAAGAGGAAAAGAAAAGAAAATAAAAGAAAAAGCAAAAGCAAAAGAAAAAATATATATCCATGAAAAATGCTCCAGATTTGAGTAAAGTTGGACTCGCTACTCTTGAAAAGTGATGGGTTGTGCAGCATTATGGATGAAAATGAAAGAAAAATTCTGAGTGCACAAAGTGCAAATAAAGGGGCAAAGTCCAAAACTCAGAAAAATAATCCTCAAGGAAGATGAGCAGAATGGAACTGAGAGAAATAACCCAATCTGACTGAGCAAGGATCTTATTCCACAAATCTTTTCTTCTCTCTCGAATTAATCTAATCTCAAGCACTAGCTGCGGCAGAGGAGCTCCATGAGGGCTGATGTGAACTCTTAAGTGAGCTATCATTCGTGTACTAATTTCTTGTCATAAACCCTTACAATTAGGAAAGACATACCTCTACATTAATCTTTTACATGATGATTATTTAGCATGAGACATTGCATCTTCTAGTCTTACATTTGTAATAATTTTTATTGCTAAGGGACTAGCAATGTTCAAGTAGGGGGGAGTGATAACTACACAATTTTTAGTGTTAAATTTCATACATATAGTTGATTTTAGACATCATTTGTCTGTAAATAATATGCAGTTTGATTTTAAATTTCATTTCATCCATAAATAAATTTTTGAACATTTTTAGTTAAATTTTTGGGTAGAACACATATATAGTTAGAATTTTCATTAAATAAAGTCAATACTTCTTGAATAGTTTGACTAATAAAGTGTTCTCACTTCTTATAAGTACATTGTACATAAATAATTTTTGATTTTATTATTACTTTTATAAACATCTTTCAATTCTGGTAAATAAATCAAATTTGTAGTTAAATAAATCATGCCACATATCCCATCTAATCCCATTAAATAAATAAATATTTTAAAACACCCCAACCACATCTCCATGTACCCCACTTAACCTCTTCTTTACCCATTCTTGTCTTCCCCACCAGGAACCCACTAGAAGCTTCACGAAGAAGATGGAGGCAAGCAGCAGAGCTATTGCGGATGCAGCTCTGGCGTGGCGAGCCCGGGCGCGATGGAGGCGGTGCGCAGAAGAAGGCGGTGCGCTGGCAGCTGACACAGGAGGCGAGGGTCTTGTGGCTGGCACCAGGGCGGCTGGAGGTGCAGATGGCGTGCGCTGTTGCTGTGAGGAGCAGGGGCTGTGCGTGCGACGCAGGCCGTGCGCAGCCAGATCTGGGCGGGAAGCAGTGCCTGGAAGCCTATAAAAGGACCCCAAGGTCCTTTGCTTCGGGAGTTCGACGAGTTGAGGGCTAGTTCGATATTTTTGGGTTTTCTTAGTTTTTCTTTCTGTTCTTCCATAGTTCAGGGTTTTCGCCAGTGAGATTTGAGGGAGTTTTATTTGGCATTTTTTTCTGTAATTTTCATTTCAGCAGCTGTAGGGAGTTCGACTCCAGGGGAGAGACAGGTTGGCTGGTTTGATTTCTTTGGGTTTTCCTTTGCTGTAAACATCTGGGGGAGTTCTTCTGTGAGATCTGTGAGAGTTAAGAGAGCTGTGAGAGATTGAAGGCTGATACAGAGTTCGATCCAATTTAGTTTCCATTTCTTCTGTATAGATTTTACTATTTCTTCTGTGTTGTTAAAGAAATCAGATTGTGTGATTTGTCTATCTCTTCTCTGTTCCAGAGATGTCGATCCAGTAAGGTGTTCCATTTATTTCTATGTTGATGTTTCTATCTCTTTTGTGTTCAAGAGCTCAATCCAGTGAGTTTTCTTTCTTCATTTGGTTATGTTCAAATTTCTAAGATTATCTGTTCTTTATTTTCTTCGGTGAAAATTGTTGAGAGATTCCTGGGGTTGGGTTGAACTGTGAGGGTTTTGGTTCGGCGGTCCAAAGGTGAGAGCTGTGAGAGTTGTGCTTGGCTAGTGGTGATTTTTGGGAATTTTTTGGGGTTTTCCTATTTTCATCTCTGTTCGTTGTGCAGATTTTCTGTTCAGATGTTTGGGGTCTTTTCAGTTCTGTAAGGGATTCGGATAGTCGAGTGGTAGTGGTAGACATCTTGAATTTTTCCTTTCCTTGATAGTTCTGTTGCTGTGGGGAGAGGGTTGAGCATTTTTAAGGGAATTTTAGTTCGCAATTGTTCTTTCTTCTGTGTTGTTCAGATCTGGGAGGCTCAACTTTTTCTTTTGGAATTATTTCATCTCTTTTGTGAGGGCATCCCGAGGGTGACTGCATGTGTTTGGGTTTCTCCTTCTTTGCTGAAGATTGGGTTGGGAGAGATGGTTCTGCTGCCTTCCCCTTTAATTTCTAGTTGAGTTCCTTTTCACTGTCTCATTTTGATTTAATGTTTGTGGAGAGTTGAGAATGTTAATTGCTCATCCCCTGAGCTATAGGGGTACATTGATTTGATAATTTTTCTTAGATTATTATTATGTCATCTTTTTATCTTTTTGAATCCAGAGCATTTCAGAATTAGTGGTGCATTTTTATGTTTCTAGTTCAGATTTTTGTCTACTTGTTTGATCCCTCGATTGAGAGGGTACAATGATACCAAGTTTCTTTAATTTCAATTTTACTTGTTCTTTCATTAAGTTTGACATGTCAAGGGAGAGGGATTTGATTGGTGTTGGTTACACAATTGAATTTAATGCAATATTATTTTGGTGAAAATGTGTCCGTTAGAATGGTTTCAAGTCAAAGTAGTTTAATTCAAATTCTATTCAGCCTCTCTGTGGATATGACTTGTTCTCACCACTTTATTAGTTCATCTTTGTGATTTAAATTTGTGAGACAGTTTAGAGAAGGTGAGCATATTGATTTGTGCACGGAACTCTCGACAACGGAAGTGTACAATCAACAATGCCGCACTTCATCTTTTTGTCAGAAGTTCAGTTCTTTTGATAGTTGCTTTCTAGTAAATGCGATGGTAGGTATAAGCAGCATGAGGTATCTGTCAGAGCTCACCTACCACTGTCAAAACCTCCCCTTACCTTCAAGATACAACTGTCTGTCTGCTCTTTATTGCACTGAACATCTGTCCATCCGAGGTTCTTTATACTTTACATATATTTCCATCTCACCTACCTCCGAAAGTATGGAGGTATCTTTTTCTATCTTGTCTTTTTTGAAGAATATTTATGAAGCATGATTTAGCTTTCAGTCTTGAGCATGGAGTTTATAGAACATTAATGAAGATTGTTTATCAAGCTGTGAAGATACAAACATATCCTGAAGACGTTGGAACTCTAAAAGCTAAAGGACTGATGAATATAACAGAAGTCTCAAAGTGTCTACATCCAAAGGATCAACGGCTATTCTTCAAACGACTAGTTTTCTAACGGGTAGTTTCAAACAGAAACTTAATGTCACGTCCTAATAAAAGTCTATTTTTCGGAAATGACAGAGATCGGACACAAGAAATAGAACTAGTGTTTATTCATTCATTATTAACATTGCGGAAGCGTTTTTACATAACACTCCTCATTACAATCTACATGAGGAGTAGAAAAGAGAAAACATTTTTCTATTACATTCTATATTCACAATACTAAAGGAAAGTAACATGGTTGGCTTCTGGTTGACAGATGATCCACTCAGCACACACTTTCCCCTTAAGCAACATCCTCATCTTGGTCACCTGAAATGGTAGAAATTTGTAAGCTAACTAGTCCAGTAGGATTCAACTCCTCTAATCAATAAGGACTAAGGTATTCAAAAATCAAGATAAGTGACTTGACTGTTATCAATACTGAATGTCAAAGATGATTGAACAAGCATGTCAAATAGACAATAAATGTGAAACAAAAATACTGGAATACGAGTACATGGTCAAAAACTCATGATAATATTCATGTTCTGATTCAAATGCATATTTACACATGTAAAGATAACATGATGACTAATCAAGCTTGTATTGATGCAATGCCAATCATCCTTGGATCCTTTATCGTTCCGTACGGTCTGTAAACGAATTCGGGTGCTCCTTCTAGGATTGGACCAGCCCTATTTGCACATACATATATATCGTGTAAGTCCAGGGATCCAATAATTGTCATCATCAGTCATTCATAACACTACAAGAAAATTATGATTTAGTGACGGAAGTTAACGACAGAAATTTATTAATCGTTAATCTGTCGCTAAGTAGCGACAAATTAGCGACAAACTTATTTCTGTCGCTAAATAAAAATTCAGTGGTGGATTAGCGGCAGCGAATATCCGTCGCCATATCTGTCGCTATTTAGCAACAGAGTTTTGTTGTCTCTATTCCGTCGCTAACTATAATATTCTAAACGAGAAAAACCCTTTTCCCCCTCCTTCGAAACCTTCTCCCTCTATTTCCCTTTCTTTTCTTCCCCCCTTCCTCCGCGATCGTCGCCCCCTCGCCTTGGAGCCCCCCACCGCCGTTGCCCCATCGCCGAGCGACCCCTCGCTCGTCGCCGTTGCCCCGTCGCCAAGTGCCCCGTCGTCGTCGTCTCCTCCCGTCACCGTCGCCCCCTTGTCGAGTGCCCAATTGTGGTCGCCCCCCTCACCGGTAAGTCTCTCTCCCTCTCTCCGTCGTCCCCTAGCCCCCACCCCCCTGCTCGTCGCCGTCCCCGTCACCCCCCTTCCCCGACACCTCTGCCGGCATTTGACCCCCCCTCCCTTTGCCCCTTGCAACCCTCACCCCACCGCCGCTTGTGCCCCCTCCTCCCTCTGCACCCTGCCACCCCCCACCCTCCCCCTCCGTAGAAGCCTTCATTCATCTCCGATGCCGATGGACGAGATCGACGAGGAGTTCGGATTGGAGGGCGCGCGATCCCCCGATCTGGAGTACCTGAACCCCATCCGATCGCCTCCTCCCCGCACGAAGCCCGGCGCGGACGTCTCTTCTTCACCGGATTCGAGGTCCGTGCAGTTCGCTCTCGAGCATACCCTCGGGGACTCGGGATTCTCCCCCACCGGGATCTTCACTGCTCGGATCAAGTCCTCCAGCCACGGCAGACACGTTCCGTCTACCCCCGATCTAGTTGCTTCACGCCTCTCTCTTTGTTTACTTGCCTAGTTTTTGAATGATATGGTATTCGTATAGTAGTCGGCACTATTTTTGTGGAAACGGAAGTGGTTTGATACTATTTTTGTTCGAAGTGTTTGTAATTTGTCAATTTATCTCTGAACCATGTTAGTGGCTTCCGAGCTTGCTAGTTGCTAATATCAAGAAAGAGCTCATTCGGTTGTTCATCTTTGCGTGAGTCTTTCAACTGTGTTCTTCTTAAATTCCTAACAGACGCTCACCAAGCTTCGATTTAAGAGGAATACGCTGACGGACACAGAGAAGGAGGCTTTCAGAGTATATTTATTGCGTTTGGATCTCATGTCTCTTCTATTGATCATAATTCTGTATTCTGTGGAGGGGTTAAGGATACCGTTCTATTTGTGCAGAGGCTTTTGAAAGAGGATGGTTTCTACACGATCAGATTACCTTCTAACGTGTTGAGTCCACCTGGAAGAGATTATGTCATTTCTTCTGTCAAAGTTGTAAGCAGTGTGCCCTGTTTGTTTTTGCTTGATTCATGCTTGTTACTTAGTGCTTTGGAACTTAACTCCACTGCGAGTAACACGCCTCTGTTATCTAGCTTATGCTATGGCACTGGTGAAAAAAGTGGCTATGAAGAAGCAGAGAAGGCAGCAGAAGGGAACAGGAAGAAAACTACACAATACAAAGCCCCAAAGTAGAAACCAACTGATTGCAGAACCAATTCAGGGATGTCCTAGTAAACCTATTCGGCTATCAGGGCATCATTCTATGTCCATTTCCCCCCCTCCCCCCCCCAGGGCACAACCTTAGAAAGGATTGCAAGCAACATCCTGAAACCTGCCAGTGCCAAGATACCCTTCGGTCTTTCTGTGAATGAAAGAAACAAAAAACCTTCATATTACATTCCTTATAAATTGAATACATTGCACATTAAGGAAGAATGAGAGCACCTAATTTGGTTCCCACAAGGATAACGGGCACTGAGGGCGCATAATGTCTAAGCTCTGGAATCCACTTTACTCAGAGAAAAAACAAGAGAAATCCAACATGTAAGCAGTGTATCAAAATAAAATATGGTAACCATTATACAACTAATGAACAATGAAAAAGAATCCCTATGGGTGGACAAAATTCCATAAAATAAGTTCATTCTCCTTAATTTCCAAAAATTCATGGCAACCACCTACCACATTCAGCTGGCCTTCTCTACAGAATGTCTTAACAATACCAAAAAGAGACCAAGTCAAGGTATAGTTCGGTAGTTGACAAATCATATCTTTGATTTCTTACAGCATTCCAACATAAAAGCAAACTGTTGTGTTTCACATTCATGTCGGTTGGTTAGACCTAGGATTACCTAACATCAATTACAACATGAAATTTCACATTCATGTCGGCTGAGAGGACACCCCACCATCTGAACTGAATGGCTGACCTCAAAAAATCCACTCAAGTAGAGGCCATTGGAGGCTTATTTGATAAGGTCCTGTGGGATGCATAGACATAAGCAATTGGTTATTTGTAGTAGAACTATAGAATCAAAACGCTTATGTACCATTTGTACATGATGTTTTTTTACATAAAAATACTTCTGTAGGTGTAGTCATCATGTAATATTTGCCTGCAATGCGATTAACTCCAACTTCAAGAAAAAGAAAAACCGATTGCTGCATTCATGTCTTTTTCTTCTCTTCCACTTTTCTTTTTCAAAGAAGAGTTGAGATAATTGTTATAGGTGCATGATACAGGAGAAGGTGTTTTTTTGTGTTTAATGACCACGGCTCCTTCCACCAGTAGTTTACATTTTACATAAATTTTATTTGTAAGTATATTTGTAATTATTAAATTTTAATCATTTCTCATTTTTTCTACAGATTCACACTCTGTTACGGGGCTCCTTCCATCAGAGATTTACATTTTACATAAATTATATTTGTAATTATATTTATAATTATTGAAATCTAATCATTCATCATTTCTTTTACAGGTTCACACTCCACTCAGGGGCACCGCCCTCCCCCTCCTACTACGGCTCCTTCCATCAGAGGTTCACATTTTACATAAGTTCTATTCGTAATTATATTTGTAATTATTAAAGTCTAATCATTCTTTATTTTTTTTATAGGATCACACTCCTCTTAAGGACACCTCCAAAATCGGGCCAAAATGCCCGAGGCTAGTTTGCATACTAGTGGCTCCATCACCTTTGGACGTCACAAGAAGAGAATGGTAATTAATCATTTTATAATTTAAAATTTATAACATTTATGCATTACATTAATTTTCTTTCATAATTTGCAATTGTAGGAGGAGGATGAGGTAGGCGGCCCTGAGGCCTACAGAGAGCTATTTCGTCGTACATATAAACGTAAGGAATCAGGAGAATGTCTCTGGGAGGGCGAAAGAAGTGATGGTATGTACTTCTTGTTATGGTACTTATCAACGTAACAATTTAAACTAATGCATTCTAACAATTTGAATTTTTTTTTACTCAGGAGTCATACGAGCAATAATTGATAGACTGGCATGGTGATAATTCCTCTCAGCATCCACAATTCGATGCCTCGGCTTGGTTGGTTGCAGCTGGTTAACCAAAGAAAGGCCGAGTGTTCGGATTTAGTACTGGGATGGATGCTGGTGGAGTCATCAACTCTACTATGGAGTCAGGGTGCTCGACGTCATCCTACAACTATACACAGTCTCCACCACCACCACAACAGCCTACTGAGCTCCCTGACCACTACTGTAGTGCACTTATCAGACAGTTAGACAGTTGGTTTGATCGGACAGTTGTCCCAGCTTTTCATGCGATGAGGGTGGCATTTCCACATCCAACTCCACCTCCATCTACTGCAGACTTCGGCCAGGTGAGTACATAATGTATTAGGTTTTACTTCTATTTCATAGTGTAGACAATTTCAACATGTGGAAAGTGAAATTGGACATGTGGGAGTTGATAGAGTCCAAATCAGACTCTCAGTTAGAATTTGGCAGGAGTATTTAGGTTTAAGTTTATAGTTTGTTAATGTGAAATGATCTCTTATTTCTTCTTCATATTTATACATGTCTAATAATTATTTTTTGCGTGCAGGTCGTTGGAGAACATGCTAGCAGCGATGTAGATGGTTACGACTTAGAGACTCATCTTGCAAACGATTGGAGTCTCATCATTTGACTTTTTCAATGTTATTTTCTTCATTATCTATGTAAATAATTTTGTGACTTGTTGGTAAATATTTAGAAGATATTTGAATTAGTGTGAAATGTTTAAATTTTATTTAATTACTTATGTGATTTTTTATGTTTGAATGGTGATTGTGATATTCATTTTCTAGTTAATTGTCATATGAAAATGTATATATATATATATATATATATATATATAGAAATATGATTATAATTTTTTTATTTATTTAGTGATGGAAAAGTGTCGGATAAGTAAAATCCGTCGCTATTTTAGCGACAGATTTGATAAACCGTCTCGGCTTCGCACATGAGGGCAGGGCAGGGTTGTTGTTAATTGGTCGCTCATTTAGCGACGGAAAATTTATTGTCGCGAAAATTAAAGTCGCTTAAATTAGCGACAGATTTTTGCGACGACAATTTTCAATCGCTAAGCCGTCGCCATTAGCGACAGCGTATCGACCGGAGTCAGTCGTCGCTAAATTAGCGTCCAATATATAGCTGCAACCTGATTTTGTCGCTATTCCGTCGCTAGGTTGTCTAGCGACGGAATAGCAACAGAATAGCGATAGAATAGCGACAGAATAGCGACAGAACTTGTCCGTCGCTAAACAGTTTTTTTTCTTATAGTGTAAACAATTGTGGTACTCAAGTACTCAAACTCTCATGTAATCAAAGGATATGAATTAAGGTTACTGAACACAGAAAGATGTAACCAACTAGATTCTACCTGTACTTGGGGATTTCAAGGATAATCCAAAGTAGGAAGGGGAAAACAATTGGATGATTTCTTTAGTGATATGTTGGTAACACCCAAGAGAATGAAGGTGGTAGCTTGCTAGGCCAATAGCATGATGTATCAACAAGATATTGAGCAAAGAAAGGTGCTGGAAAACTGGGAAAAATAGTATGTGTCGACAGCCAGGAAGTGGCTGTCGACAGGTGCGGGCTTCCAGAACCAGATTTTTAGAGCCTGGACAGTACCTGTCGATAGGCCAGGTCTAGCTGTCGACAGGACAGACCCATCTGTCGATAGATGGAAACCATCTGTCGACAGCTACTGGTTTTCCAGAAGCTTTGGGTTCTGGAAGCTTAGGGTCTGTCGACAGGTGATCCCCATCTGTCGACAGCCGTAAGATCAACCTCCAGAAATGGATTTGCAGACATTCTAATGACCTTATCAATAGAACCTATGAATCCAACATGAACCACAAGAACTAGAAAGACTTGTCTACAACTCCGGATACCACTTTACATGTAGTATAAACTTAAAGCATGAGGAGAACACAATCTAAACATGGTGAACTTGAAACTTAGAACAACAAGGTACTGGGAGAACATCTCCTTCAAACAACGGTTACTTGCACTCAACAAGAAGACTTCTTCAAAAACACATGATGAACTCACAGTTCTAAAGGTATTGATGGAATTAAAACAACAGTTTATGGATTCAAACACCTAAACAGGAGGCTCTATAGCATGTTTAAAGGATAAGAATGAGAAAGGAGGAAAGGAATCCTACCTGACTGAATAGAGTAAGCTTCTCCTCAATGTAGAGATCCACAATAACAAGAAGAAGAAATAGAAAAATTGCAAAGACAATAGCTTCAACAGGTGCAACTGGAAAAGTGGCAATTCCACAGGAGAAAGAACAGTAGCAGTAGCCACGGCAAGTAGTTGCACAGCTCCTACAACTCCAGTAGAAACAACAAACCCAACAGAAGGAACATGAGCAAGAGTATGCAAGAGCAAACACTGGAAAGGTTCGCAAGGTGGGTGTTGGGGTTTTTTTTTATAAGCTCTCAACCCCTTGCATGCTTGGCACATCGGCCATCATGTGTCGAGGTAAAAAGCCTCTTTCACTTCCAAAGGCCACGTTCACCATGCAACCTTCAAAGGTTACACACATGGTAAAACGTGGTGATCTTTACCCCATGTTAAGTGGCTAACTTAGCTCCCTACACGTAAGCAACCTATAATTCCAAGAAAAATAACTACCGTAATTGGGCAATAATTCAACTGGCCTAATAAACCTCATGTGTATGTGTCCTAATAGTGTTCAATCATGTTGAAATTTCAACCATAGGCTAATGAAAAGGTTTTACAAATTACGGTGATTTTATTTTAATTTTTAGAATTTATTTTTCATCCAGCAAAAATTACCCGGAAAATAGTTGCGTCAACTTAATCTCAAAATCCACACGTCAACAGTTCTGGATATTTACATTTTTGATATCATCACATTTTTTTGGAAATTATGGTATTCTCAAATTTTATTTTCGTTACAAAATTCCGGTGTTGCCCTGTGGGAGTGCGAATCTCTGAGTATGACACTTGAAATAACATTTATTGTCACCAATAAATCTTAAATTAAGATTAATTACATTTCATGATAATAGTTATGTTTAATCATCAAATTATTCATATTTTTCTAGTAAATAAAATTTTCGGGGCGTTACAACCATTTTCTAGTAAATAAAATTTTCGGGGCGTTACAACTCTCCCCCACTAAAAGAAATTTGGTCCTCCAAATTTAATAGAATAAGCATGTAATTACTGACCTGAAAATAACTCTTGATACTTGGTTTTAATGGCATCTTCCAGTTCCCATGTCGCTTCTTCTTGTCCTCGTTTATTCCATTGGATTTTCAATAATGGAACTTTCTTGTTTTGGAGTTGCTTGATTTTTCGGTCAAGGATTTGCACCGATTTTTCTTCATATGCCAAGTTTTCTTGTATCTCTAGATCTTGATATTCAATAATGTGCTCTTGATCGTAAACATACTTCCTCAACATTGACACATGAAAGATGTCATGTATATTGGATAACTGAGGTGGAAGTGCCAGTTGGTATGTCATCTCTCCAACTCTCTTCAATATCTCAAACGGTCGAATATATCTTGGACTCAATTTTCCTTTAATGTCAAATCTCTTGATTCCTCTACGAGGAGATACCTTAAGGAATACATGATCACCTTGTTGAAATTCCAGCTCTCTTCTTCGTCGATCATCATAACTTTTCTGTCGGTTTTGGGCAGCTTTCATTCGATCTTATACTAACTTAATAATTTCTGTGGTTCCTTGGATCATTTCAGGCCCAAGAATGTGTGATTCTTTCAATTCCACCCAACATAATGGTGATCTACACTACCGACCATATAAAGCTTCAAACGATGCCATTTGAATAGTAGACTGGTAGCTATTGTTATAGGCAAATTTCATAATTGCTAAATGATTACTCCAGTCATTTCCAAATTTTAGAACACAAGGACGACACATATCCTCAATAATCTGATTTACCCGTTCTGTCTGTCCATCGACTTGAGGATGAAATGCAGTACTAAAATTCAGCTTGGTTCCTAGTGCATCTTGTAGTTCTCTCCATAAATGTGAAGTGAACCTTGCATCTCTGTCAGAAATAATATCCTTCGGAATTCCATGTAACCGAACAATTTCCTTCATGTACAAAGCTGCTAAAACACTGACAGACCATCTTGTTTTAATAGCCAAGAAGTGAGCTGACTTTGTAAGTCGATCTATTATTACCCATATTGCATCGTATCCGCTACGTGTTCTGGGTAATCCCACAATAAAATCCATCCCAACAGTATCCCATTTCCATTCCGGTACCTTAAGAGGTTTTAACTTTCCTACAGATTTCTGGTGTTCAGCCTTGACTTTCTGACATGTTAAGCATCTAGCTGTGAAATCCACAATGTTTTTCTTCATGTTACACCACCAGAAATTTTTCTTTAAATCCTAGTACATTTTGAGAGCTCCTAGATGAATAGTGTAATGTTCTCGATGAGCTTCTTCTAATATTTGCTTCCTGATTCCCAGATTATCCGGCACACATAACCTGTTTTGGAACCGAAGATTCCCATGCACGTCTTTATTGAAATCAGGTCTGGAAGCTAATTTCTCCCTGATTTCTATCAATATAGGGTCATTGTCTTGTTGTTCTCCAATTTGCTTTAATAAGTCCGATTGTACCGTCAAGTTATCAATTATAACCCTTTCTTCTTGTGGTTTAACTTTCAAACTTAGTGTGGAAAATTCCTCTAACAACTTCCATTCCCTGACTTGCAATTGGAATATCTTGGCTATAGGATTTCTACTGAGAGCATCAGCCACATTATTACCTTTTCCAGGATGGTACTCAATTTTAAAATCATAGTCTTTGATATATTCCATCCATCTTCTTTGCCTCATATTCAATTCCTTCTGTGAAAATAAGTACTTTAGACTCTTATGATCGGAGTACACTATGAATTGATTATCATACAGATAGTGTCTCCAAAGTTTAAGAGCAAAAACTACTGCAGCCAACTCCAAATCATGTACTGGGTAATTTTTCTCATGTGTCTTTAATTGTCTTGATGCATAAGCAATCACTCTTCCTTCCTGCATTAATACACATCCCAACCCGATGTTTGATGCATCAGTATACACTTCAAATGTTTTTCCTTCTACCGGCAAAGCTAAAACTGGTGCGGATGATAAACATTCCTTCAACAATTGAAATGCTTGCTCGCAACTCTCACTCCATTCAAATACAGTTCCTTTTCGAGTTAGTTGTGTGAGAGGTGAGGCAATCTTGGAAAAATCTTTAACAAACTGCCGGTATTAACTAGCCATACCCTGAAAACTTCTGATCTCAGTGAGGTTCTTAGGTTGTTCCCATTTCTGTATAGCTTCAGTCTTTGAGGAATCTACTGATAATCCCTCTCTGGAAATAATATGTCCTAAGAACATTACTTGTTTCAACTAGAACTCACATTTACTAAACTTCGCATACAATTTATGATCTCGTAACAGTTGCAAAGTAATCCGTAAATGTGCTTCATGTTCTTCTACACTCTTAGAGTAGATCAATATGTCATCAATAAACACAACCACAAACTGATCCAAATAAGATCTGAACACATCATTCATCAAACACATAAATGCAGCAGGTGTGTTTGTCAATCCAAATGGCATTACTACAAATTCGTAGTGCCCATATCTAGTTCAAAATGCTATCTTATGAATATCCTCTTCTTTAATTCTTAACTGGTGATAGCCGGATCTAAAATCAATCTTTGAAAAACACTGAGCTCCAGACAATTGATCAAATAAATCATCAATTCTAGGGAGTGGGTATTTGTTCTTAATCGTTAACTGATTCAATTGTCTATAATCTATGCATAAGCGCATAGTCCCATCTTTCTTCTTAACAAATAACACTGGAGCACCCCAGGGAGATGTACTGGGTCTAATGTATCCTTTCTCTATCAATTCCATCAATTGTCGTTTTAACTCTTTCAACTCTTCCATTGACATTCTATAAGGTGTTCTTGAGATTGGTGTGGCTCCTAGAACCAGTTCAATTGAAAAGTGTACCTCTCTACTAGGTGGTAAACCAGGTAGCTCTTCCGAAAAAACATCAAGAAATTCCTTTACTACCGGAATATCCTTCAACCCAATGGTGTTCTGATTTATCAAAGTCACAAAAGCCAAATACCCTTGACATCCTTTTTGTACTAACTTACATGCTTTAATTGCCGAGATTATGGGTATTCTTCTTGTACGGGGTTTATCGAAAGTCATGGAGTAAGCTTCCTTACCCAAAAAAGTTACTTGTCTTAATTGGAAATCTAGATTTGCATGATGTTTAGATAGCCAATCTACCCCAAGGATTACATCATAATCCCACATCTCAAGACATATTAAATCTCTTGAAAAATTATGTCCTTTAACTAGGATTTGATTGGCAGGGTAATATTCTTTAAGTTTCTTGCCCTCACTCAAAGGATTTGCAACCTCTAACTGTGTAGGTAATGGAATGGATTACATTTCCAAGGATCTAGCAAACTCATAACTAATGAAAGAATGCGTAGCTCCTGAACCAAATAACACATATGCAGGTTTTGAGTTTACTAGTATCTTCTATAAGTCCGCCCTCTTGTGGAGATTTAGGTTCCACTTCTTGAATGGCTTGCAACCGTCCTTGCTTAGCTCGGGAATTCGGGTTTAATGGTGCATTCTTGATCATCGGACAGTCTGGAATTCGATGTTGAGTACTCCCACATCGGAGACAAGCACCCAACCTACGCCAACAGTTCTCAGTCTTATGTCCACTGAGGTGGCAATGCTTACACACATCCTTGCTCCCAAGTGGAGCTTTCCCTGCTTTCTTAGTGGATTGCTGAACCTTAGGGGCATTCCCCAACTCATACTTCCTTTTTCGATCAGAAGAACCTTCACCAGAACTTCCTCTAATTCTCTCAACAGTATCATTGGCAACTTCCAACGCTAATGCCCTTTTAACCATCTCAAAATAGGTGGTAATCAAATGAGGTGTTAACTGTGTAATAAAATTTGGACGCAGACCATTCATAAATCTCTTTGCTTTCAGTTTCTCTGTGGTTATTAAATGAGGAGCATACTTGGATAATCGGGCAAACTGTGCCTCATACTTCGACACAGACATTCTGAGTTGCTTTAATCCAGCAAACTCATTAGCTTTCTTTTCTTGAACTACCTCGGAGAAATATTGATCAATAAATAATTCCACAAACTCCTCCCAACCAACTTGATTTGGGTCCTCTAAAGTAGACTCCACTATTTCACACCAAGCTCGGGCATCATGATCTAACTGAAATGTCGCCATACGTATCTTTTCTTCTTCTGTACATTGGATCACCTTAAAGATTCTCTCAATATCTTTTAACCAGTTCTCAGCCTCATCCAGATCCGTGCTACCTACAAATCTCAGAGGATCCAAACTACGGAAATCTTTAAACATACTTGTTCCATTGTGGCTGTTGTTCTTGGCCACAGTCCTCATTACCCGTGTCAAATCATGCATCGAGCTCTCCATCCTCTTCCAATTCGTATCACTTGCGTCCATGATTAATTTGAACAAGTATCTAACACATCCAACAATGCATACATTAATATCATAACCAAACCATGCTTACACTCATCTCATACAAACTTCAAGTTTCACATAACACACCACTTTTCATTAACTAGTCAAAATATTTACATTACATTACATTCCTATTCATAAGCCGCATACTATTTACAATATTCCTAATAAGCCGAAATAATTACAACATATCCACACTCTTTAACCTTTCTCCTCACATATACATGTGAGTTATATATACAATCCCAACTTTTTTTTTTTATCAAAAGCGGTCCTCAGGTTCAAGGACTGGGAGAGTGCACCCTCCCCTCGCGGGGGGTGGGGGAGAATGGACCCACTCCACCAGGAAAGAACCTGGGCCGAAATTTTATTATAAAATGATGAAGAAAATTACATGGAAAATATGTGGTCATATAGACCGAACATGAAAGACACCCGTTCTATCCAATACTATTGGACCTTTACATAGGTGAGCTTCAATTGCTTTAGAGAGAATTGAGGAGAAAAAGCATACCACTGCAGAACCTTGAGTTCATCCGAGGAGGGAGCTTCCTTGAACTGAGCATTGACAAGTGAATGGGCAACCATTGCTTTGATGTTGTTTATAGCCGCCCCAGCAGAATTTTTTTTGGAATCAAATCTAGCACTACATCTACCCTTCCAGATTTCCCAAAGCATGAGTATAAAGCAGTGGATGGAAATGAAACCAAAGGGAGCAGAACTATTCGATGCAGTCAACAGGTTCCATATCCTTACCGTGATATGACTGTGGAGGTTAACCTTGGAGTTGCAAAGAGGGAGAAACCAGTTCCAGAGGGAGGAGGCCAGCTCGCCATTGATAAAGAGATGGTTATAATCCTCTATACTTGGAGAAGTGCAACAAGAACATCATGAAAGCATTGGAATTCCACATTCAGCAACCCTGTGATCAACTGGGACAACTCTGTTCATAAGCTTCCAACAAAACACCGAAGCTCTTCTATTAAATCAATTATGCCATATTTTTTTTTTCAGAACTGTTCTCTTAACCCCCACTGAGCGGACCAGATTATAAGTAGACTTGACAAAAAAATGACCATCCTGAGTAGGGCCCCAGATGTATTTATCACTGTCCTCTCTAAGAACAACCCCCTGGAAAATGTTACTAGGAAGGAGGCTTCTAATTGGGTGATTAGCATTGGAGATGACCTCCCGAAGAGTGATAGTATTCCCCTCATAAGGAGAGGTGAGCTGATCAGCCAGAGGCCCATCCCCAAGCCAGACATCTGATAAAACATCAATATTATAACCATTGCCATGCACCCACCTAGTGTGGTCTTGAACAAGCACCACAGACCAGACTTTGGATGAGATGCCCGGGATGCCCCGGATCCTAGAATTCCCAGCCTGGAGAAAGCAACTTCTAGCGTACTGAGGCCATAGAGAGGAGCCATGGTAAACATTCCAAATATGCTTCATCGCCAAAGCCATCTGAACCTGTTTAATATTACGAACTCTCAGACCACCTTCATCAATGGGGCACTGAATGTTGGCCCACGCAACCCAGTGACGCCTCCTCATACCATCAGAACCATCCCAAAAGAAATTAGCACAAGTTCTATCAATGTAATTCAGGATACTGACTGGAATAGAGGAAGAAGCAGCCAAGTAGACGGGAATGGAGGCCAGCACCGAGTTGATCAAAGTTACTCTCCCAGCTTGTGATATAAATCTGGGCTTCCAAGAAGCCATTTTGCCATTAATTTTCTGGATGAGAAGGTGGAAGTTAGAAGCAAGGACTTTCCCTGGATGCAATGGAACTCCCAGGTAAATAAGCGGCCCTCTTTGCCTGTTGAAACTAGTCACATCTTTAATCTTGTTAACCGCCTGAGCAGAAGCCTTAGTTGAGATCATGAAACTGCTCTTCATTGCATTAATTTCCTAACCTGGGGAAGAGGAGTATCGATTGAGGAACTCAATCAACCTCTTCACATTACGAATTCCTCCAGTAAGAAAGATAAGAGTATCATACGCATACAAGAGATGGGAGATCAATGGACAACCTCTCGGTCCAGCATAAGGGTTAAGATGACCCACATGAACCAGATGTTTGATGCCTCTGCTGAGAGCTTCTTCCATAATGATGAAAAGAGCTGGGACAAGAGGATCCCCTTGTCTGAGACACCTGGTAGAATGAAAATATCCAGCAGGCAAGCCATTGAAAAGAATAGAAAACCAGCAGTTACTGATCAACATACCAATATAAGATATAAATCTGTTTGAGAAGCCAAATTTACCCAACACAGCAAAGAGGAAGTCTAACTCCACGTTGTCATAAGCTTTTTTAACATCAAGTTTGAACAACACATTGTTACCTTTGACCCTTCTACCAAGGTCTCTTACAAGTTGTCTAGCAAGAGAGATATTATCCAGGATCATTCTGCCTTTAACAAAAGCCCCTTGTTCATCAGAGATAATGTGAGGAAGAATATTAACCAACCTGTCACACAAAATTCTGGAGACAATTTTGTAGCAAAAGTTACACAAGCTGATCAGTCTAAAATCCCCAAAAGACGTAGGAGTATGAATGTGACGGACCACATCGTTCAAACCCGTTAACCTGATAACAAGCCTGATACGACTCCGTCTCCCACGAACGAGCCGAAGCTTCGCAAGGGATATCATTCACACATGTCCGTATAAATATAAAGGAAACTACAGAACAGAAGTAAACATTCCATTCCAGAAATATTTACATGGGATTTACATAGCCAGTTTCTCAACTAAAACCATAAACCAGTACAACAGAACCTGGGGCATACCTCGAGGTGTACAAGAGAGAAAATTACACTGCTGGTGGTGGCACAGACCTTGCTCCGCTACGGTACGGCTCGGAACTGGAAGACGGTTGGGAAGCCTCCTACTCTCCCTCAGCTGAAAGGAGTAGGGGGGGGGGTGAGCCTCACTAGTCACTGGCTCAGTAGGGAAACTCCCCCAAAGTAACCGAACAAACCACAACTCAAGTAACTAAGCAGGAAGCTACTCTATAGCAAATTATAGAATTATTTAAGCAAGATATTAAAACTGTAATTTACTTACCGCTTGCTGACCTCGAACGTAATGTTAATAAATAAACAGAAAACCCAAACAAGTGTACGAGCTCAAGTAGGTAAACGCCAAACTCGGGTCGCGTAGCCGGGCTTGCGACACCAGCAACCAACCCGGACAAACACACAGGTCTACCTCTCAGTCTCGCAGCCACGGACGAAAGGTCCAGCTGCTGCTCCACTAAACCAAACAAGAACTGTGGAGACCAACCAAACCACCACACCTGCAGGTCACACCCCACAGGCCCATGCCTGACACCTTTAAGGACTCTAGCCTAAACTCCCTAAAGTGAGGCACTAGAAACAGGACTAGCTGGGGTCCAGTACGTCTACTGGTATCCGTCCCCCCAACTACGAGCGTGCTACAAGCGACTAAACAAAAAACTCTCACAAGTCATTGTCCCTGTCGTCTTTCCCTCAGTCGGACGACAACTCTCCTCGAGAGCGAGGGTGTCCAGGAAGACGAAAAGACCCTGATGGTACCACTATACCGAGACAAACCCCGAGCACACCCACATGCCTAGTTCACCTCGGAACCTGGGGCTCCCAACTGTAGAGGTAACCGCGCAAGGCGTAACACTACTTTGCCACACACACGAAAACTTGTGCACGCTACGCAAACCACGTGAACACATACGAGTCACTGAAACTAGTCACACACACACAACCACGTGAGCCTGCAGCTCACCATGTGAACCGCACTCCCAAGGAGCACAACAAGTGCCAAAGCACCGCCAACCATTTCCACACTCATCGGATAACCATACTGCACATCAGTTAACCATAAACGACACGTACCATAACAAACACATATAAATACAACCCATCGGCTGTGATCGCGACAGGGGCCTGGGCTGCGATTAGGTCGCGACTCCTCGACATGTCGCGATCCCAAATGCGAACGCGACGTATCGTCCTGTCACGATCTGATCGCGACAGGGGGACCGTCGCCTTCGCAGGCGAAAAACCCTATCCGAGTCCCCTTCGCAAGAAAACCCTAAAAAACCCTGCCAAACATGGTTTCTAATCCATTTTTCATGCTCTTTGTGATGTCCTAGCATGCCATCTACGGTTCTTAAAGCTGTAAACACATCACACGGCACACACACAACGATTCCATGAAGGAAAAGGGTAGAATCTCCCTACTTTGATGAAGAACACAAAAACAGGCGATAACCCAGCGTTTCTCCCGCTCTACACGCGATTCTCGCGGTGAGAACATGACCAACCAAGGCCCACGAGCTTGAATCGCCCAGAATCCCACGAGCAAAACCTCCCCTGGCCGAGCAGAGCTTGTGAAAGCTCTGTTCTGCCAGGGTTTCTTAAAAACAAAGCTCAGTTGAGAACGCAACGTATCGCTACATCGCGACCAGGTCGCGACGCGGCTGCCCGTCGCGATCTGGCTGTCGACGTCAGCACACTCGTCCCGCACACGACACGCGGTGCACATGCAGACGATGAGCCAAAACAACGGCAACCAGAACGCGACGTCTCCGGGTGTCGTGATGAGAACGCGACGCGCCCCTCTGTCGCGTTCAAAGACAGAGAACAAACCTGCGTTTTGGGCCAACCAGCCGGCCCACAACACCCCGAAACCTGTGTAAGCACTTGCTACACACAATGTGGGCCACACACTGGCCACCACAACGAATATAAGACGATCTGAACAGTCGATATGCTACATTACTATCACCTAAAATAAATTTCATCCTCAAAATTTAAAGCGAAACCCGATATCAAAAATTTTCTTTTAAAATTAATAGGGTACTATCACCTAAAAAAATTAAGAGCTTACTCAAACAAATATGGATACATCTTCATCATTTCCTCTGCTAGTTCCCACTGCCTTGTCTGTTTTCCCATCTAACTTTCACTAAATCAATATTCTTATTTCTGAGCTTTTGGGTTCTGCGGCCTGTGATCTGTACTGGATATTCTGGCATAGTCATATCTGGCTTTAATTCACTCCTCTGATAACTAACCACTTGGGATGGATCTTCAATGTACTTTCTGAGCATAGAAACATGGAATACATTATGGACATCTGCGAAGTCTGCTGGCAGATCTAACTTGTAAGCTGTCTCGTCCAATCTTTCTATTATCTAGAATGGACCTACATATCTGAGGCTCAACTTGTTTCACTTGCTGAATCTAAATACACCTTTAGTAGGAGAAACTTTCAAAAATACATAATCCCCCATCTCAAACTGCAATGGTCTGCGTCTGTTGTCAGCATAACTCTTTTGTCGACTATGTGCTATTTGCAGCTTTTCTTTAATAAACTTAACTGTTTCTGCACATTGTCTGATTAACTCTGGACCCAGAACCTGCTTCTCTCCTATCTCATGCCAATTCAATGGTGTCCTGCATGGTCTGCCATATAATGCCTCATAAGGTGCCATTCTAATACCTGTTTGATAACTGTTATTACATGCAAATTCAACCATACTCAAATGACGTTCCCATATTCCTCCCCAAACCAAGCAACAGGCCCTCAACATATCTTCTATTGTCTGGATGGTCCTTTCTGTCTGTCCATCTGTCTGCGGATGATATGCGGAACTATATCTTAACTCAGTGCCAATTACCCTTTGCAAACTTCTCCAAAAGCCTGAGGTGAATCTTGGATCTCGATCTGAAACAATAGTAACTAGAATTCCATGCAAAGGGTAATTGGCAGTGAGTTAAGATATAGTCAGTCTATCAACATATCACAATTGGCAGTGAGTTAAGGTATTGTCCACTGACCATGACATATTAACCGGTAACAGTCTGCAAAATTTAGTCAGTCTATCAACAAAAACCCAAATGCCATTGTGACCTTCTGAGCTGGGCAAGCCCACTATAAAATCCATAGCTATATCATCCCATTTCCATTATGGTATGGGCAAAGGTTGCAACAAACCTCCTGGTCGCTGATGTTCTGCTTTTACTTGCTGACAGACGACACATCTTGCTATAAATTCTGCAATTTCTCTTTTCATGTTTGGCCACCAGAAAAGACCCATCATTCCCTGATACATCTTAGTACTGCCTAGATGAATAGTATATCTTGACCTGTGGGCTTCCTCTAGCACTTTCTGTCTGATTCCTGAGGGAACGCCGAGAGGCAAGATTCGCAATGCCTCTTATATTCCAGTATAATATGGAAGGAGTCATAAGGACATATGATGAGAAGAAGAGCCTACCACTGCCTTTGCTTTAGAGCGAGTCCTTGCACCCATCATTTTTTCCTGACCCTCCTTATTATGAGCAACCATGACAAGCATGAACTTTTTTTCCATAGTAGCAAGAATCGCCGCCTTTTGAAGGACAAGATCCGGAGGAACACAAATGGAAACATCAAACTTTGGCATGTCTTCTTCCTCTCCGGCGGGTGCCACCGGAGAAGCTGAGACAGTCACCTCCCCATCCGCTGGAGGTTGAATAGCAAGATTTCTGTTAGATGGGCAACCATGTAAGCCATGCAACCCATGAAGCATGGGTAGCGCTGGTCCTGCACATCCTGAAGAACCTGCAAACCATTCAACGTAGGATGCTCATCTTGAAGATAAGACCCTGAACTACCGATTGGAGAGCTTCCATGCAAACCATGCAGACCAATTGACGTAGGATGTCTCTGCTCCATCACTTCCTAAACTTCCTGCGAACCCGAAACCACTGGGGGACGTACTGGGTCGAAACAACCCTCTGAACTTTCACCAGACTTATCCTTCGAAGGATTAAGGGCAACGGCTCCCTCCTCTAGCCCTCTGATAACTTGAAGACAGGGAGTAGGTATCTCAGTTGAAGGAACTCCCGTCCCTGAGTCAGTTGCATCGCTATTAGTTTCAGGTTCCACACCATCCTTACCATGGACCATTTGATCAACAGCAGGTTCCTTTTGACGCCAAACTTGATGAGCTGCAACCTCTCCACCTTGCTTCACATTTAGATGATTCTGACCCTTAGGAGCAGTCGCCACCCCTGCATCCTTAGCTTTCTTACGGCACTCCGACTCTACATGTCCCAGTTTCTTACAAAAATCGTAGACTACCGGCACCCTATAGTAATTTATTTTCTGCCAAAAACCATCCTGCCCACAGCCTATCCAAATCCTCTCGTGCCTGACCTTGGCAATATCCATTTCAACGCAAACGAAAGCCTCCTGTGTCTGGGTAAGAGCGAAAGTTGGTTCACGAATTCTAAGAACTGTGCCGATATTTCTAGCAATAGATTTAAGAAAATCTGGGTAATAATAATTCACAGGTAGCATTGGCAAACCAATCCAGATCGGCATAACAGTTGGATCTGCATGGAAATCAAAGTTTGTGTCCCACTTGAAGAATCTGAACAACAACCCCTTGATGTAGAGACTCCTCCTTAAAATCACCTTCAGGTAATCCTCCTCCTCTTCAAACTGAAGGAGAAGATGTCTAGGGTTTAGCACACTTACAATAAAATCAACTTTGAGGCCCAGCCTTTGAGATAAACAATTTTTGAATTCCAGGATAGAGCTCCTACCATAAGCACACCTCACTATAACTGCCAGATTCAGCGTGACAATGGACTTACCAACGTCTTCCCGGGAGAAGAAGACCGCTGGTTCACCCGCATCCGTAAATCCTGGAGCTTTGATAACTATGTTCACCTGAGGAGGCGGCTTTGACTCAACAATGATCTGTGCATAGGTTCTCCTCCCCACCGCTGTGGAAACCTGCGTAGCCTCCCCACCTGACGCCCTAGATGCCATCGCACCGAGCAGGAGAAGCCCCGCCAGCCCAAGGCCGGTGGCCATCCTCTAGCGAGCACCCCTTAGCGCAAGAAGCCTAGAGCTTCTCTCTCTAGAAAATAGAGAGAAATCCTCATCTAAATCAACTAGGCTGTTGTTACAACCCCAACTTCACCAAAAGGAATGGTTACAAAAAGTGAGTTCCTCATTTTCTAGCTAACTTTAATTCTGAACAACGGACTCCATAGCCGGTTGCTGATCTCCCCCTGGCCCATAGTACAACTCCCTTGTTGCTTCAGAAAGAACTTCTCAATAACCTTCAACTTGGTGGAGCAGCATGTCCTATCCAAGCTTTAGACTATCTAGGTTATTCATGATCTGGGCCATGGTCTCTAAAGAGGCACGGGGATTTCCTGCCAGGAATGCGCCCGCAGTCAGGTTCAGTACCTCTTCCTTGATCTGCATATGGGCCTCCCTTTGGGCTTGAGCATACAATTCCACGTCTTGGCGGAGCATCTCCATTGCTGCCACCAACCGTTCCTGAGCATTCATGTCCATGTTGTAGCAAACAACAAGTTAAGTAACTACGCAATTACAAAATTACTATTACTTTTATAACTAATCTCAAGTTTCTACCCCAACTCACTGGTTATTCCCTAGGTTTATAGAACCTAAGGCTCTGATACCAAATTATCTGTCACGTCCTAATAAAAGTCTATTTTTCAGAAATGACAGAAATCGAACACAAGAAATAGAACTAGTGTTTATTCATTCATTATTAACATTGCGGAAGCGTTTTTACATAACACTCCCCATTACAGTCTATATGAGGAGTAGAAAAGAGAAAACCTTTTCTATTACATTCTATATTCACAATACTAAAGGAAAGTAACATGGTTGGCTTTTGGTTGACAGACGATCCACTCAGCACACACTTTCCCCTTAAGCAACATCCTCATCTTGGTCACTTGAAATGATAGGAATATGTGAGCTAACTAGCCCAGTAGGATTCAACTCCTCTAATCAATAAGGACTAAGGTATACAAAAATCAAGATAAATGACCTGACTGTTATCAATACTGAATGTCAAAGATGATTGAACAAGCATGTCAAATAGACAATAAATGTGAAACATAAATACTGGAATACGAGTACATGGTCAGGAACTCATGATAATATTCATGTTCTGATTCAAATACATATTTACACATGTAAAGATAACATGATGACTAATCAAGCTTGTATTGATGCAATGCCAAATATCCTTGGATCATTTATCGTTCCGTACGGCCTGTAAACGAATTCGGGTGCTCCTCCTAGGACTGGACCAGCTCTATTTGCACAGGCATATATATCGTGTGAGTACAGGACCCAATAATTGTCATCATCAGTCATTCATAAACAATTGGGGTACTCAAGTACTCAAACTCTCATGTAATCAAAGAATATGAATTAAGGTTACTGAACACAGGAAGATGTAACCAACTAGATTCTACCTGTACTTGGGGACTTCAAGGATAATCCAAAGTAGGAAGGGGAAAACAATTGGATGATTTCTTTAGTGATATGTTGGTAAAACCCAAGAGAATGAAGGTGGTAGCTTGCTAAGCTAATGGCATGATGTATCAACAAGATATTGAGCAAAGAAAGGTGCTGGAAAACTGGGAAAAATAGTATGTGTCGACAGCCAGGAAGTGACTGTCGACAGGTGTAGGCTTCCAGAACCAGATTTCTGGAGCCTGGACAGTACCTGTCGACAAACCAGGTCTGGCTATCGACAGGACAGACCCATCTATCGACAGATGGAAGCCATCTGTCGACAGCTACTGGTTTTCCAGAAGTTTTGGGTTCTGGAAGCTTTGGGTCTATCGACAGGTGATCCCCATCTGTCGACAACAGCAAGATCAACCTCCAGAAATGGATTTGCAGACATTCTAAAGACCTTATCAATAGAACCTATGGATCCAACATGAACCACAACAACTAGAAAGACTTGTCTACAACTCCGGATACCACTTTACATGGAGTATAAACTTAAAGCATGAGGAGAACACAATCTAAACATGGTGAACTTGAAACTTAGAATGACAAGGTATTGGGAGAACATCTCCTCCAAACAACGGTTACTTGCACTCAAAAAGAAGACTTCTGCAAAAACACATGATGAACTCACAGTTCTAAAGGTATTGATGGAATCAAAACAAAGGTTTAAGGATTCAAACACCTAAACAGGAGGCTCTATAGCATGTTTAAAGGATAAGAATCAGAAAGGAGGAAAGGAATCCTACCTGACTAAATAGAGTAAGCTTCTCCTCAATGTAGAGATCCATAATAACAAGAAGAAGAAATAGAAAAACTACAAAGACAATAGCTTCAACAGGTGCAACTGGAAAAGTGGCAATTCCACCGGAGAAAGAACAGTGTCAACAGCCACGGCAAGTAGTTGCACAGCTCCTACAGCTCCAGCAGAAACAACAAACCCAGCAGAAGGAATAAGAGCAAGAGTATGCAAGAGCAAACACTAGAAAGGTTCGCAAGGTGGGTGTTGGGTTTTTTTTTTTATAAGCTCTCATCCCCCTTGCATGCTTGGCACGCCGACCATGCATGTGTCGAGGTAAAAATCCTCTTTCACTTCCAAAGGCCACGTTCACCATGTAACCTTCAAAGGTTACACGCATGGTAAAACGTGGTGATCTTTACCCCATGTTAAGTGGCTAACTCAGCTCCCTACACGTATGCAACCTATAATTCCAAGAAAATAACTACCGTAATTAGGTAATAATTCAACTGGCCCAATAAACCTCATGTTTATGTGTCATAATAGTGTTCAATCATGTTGACATTTCAACCATAGGCTAATGAAAATGTTTTAGAAATTATGGTGATTTTAGTTTAATTTTTAGAATTTATTTTTCACCTAACAAAAATTGTCCGAAAAATAGTTGCGTCGGCTTAATCTCGAAATTCACACGTCAACAATTCCGGATATTTACATTTCTGATATCATCACAATTTTTAGAAATTATGGTATTCTCGAATTTTATTTTCGTTACAGAATTCTGGAGTCGTCCTATCGGAGTGCGCACTTATGAGTACGACACTTGAAATAACATTTATTGTCTCCAATAAATCCTAAATTAAGATTAATTACATTTCATGATAATAGTTATGTTTAATCATCAAATTATTCACATTTTTCTAGTAAATAAAATTTTCGGGGCATTACACTTAAGGCCTCCGAAGTTCATATATAGAAGCTGGAGTTTTTGAACAAGACACACATAGGAACTCCCATCTGAATTTGCAAGCAAGAGTCTTCACAAGCCTTCTACTAAAGTGAAAGAAAGAGAGCTGCTTCTTCAGTTCACAACTTCCTAGCTCTCTAGTGTCTTAGAAGTCTTTTTTTGTTGGGTGGCATTTTGTACTGTAGATCTCTCTCAGTCCACCCACTTAGATTCAAAAAGAGTTAGTGCTTCAATTCTCATTTGTATTTCTTTCTGTTTCTCTGTGTTTGCTCATTCTTATGAGTAGGCACTCAAGTGTTTTTCATTTCTCTGATTAGATAACCTGTAGGGGGTTTGTTCCCTACAGTGCCCCTCTTGTGAAGGGAAGACCTACTGGTGTAGGTAGTCTTTGTACCCCTTTGTAAGGGAAAATTTACTTGGGAGCAAGTGGGTTTTGTAGTACCTCTCAGGTTGAGAGAAGGTCAAGTTCTCTTGGCAGTTTAGTGAAATCCCAAGATGTTGCTTGGGGATTGGACGTAGGACTTCCATGTGGGAAGGGCCGAACCAGGATAAAATCTCTTGTGTATTTGTGTGATTGTTTTCGCCTAGTTTTCACTTATTTCACACCCACTACACTAAATACTAACAACTCTATTTAGTGTCAGTTACTTTCAGATAATTTTTTAAAAGTGCAAGAAGTCCTATTCACCCTCCTCTAGGACATCATTAGTGCCATCTCGATCCAACAAGCGGTATCAGAGCGAGGTCTTCTCAGAAGAAAGATCCGGCTGAAAGATTGGAGAAGAAGAAAGGTAAAGAAAGAAAATTCAGAAAGTACAAGAAGAAGGTAATGGCCGTAGCATGGGATAATGAAGAAGCTACAAGTTTAGACTCTTCAAGCTCAGAATCAGAAGAAGAAGGAAAATCAAATCTAGCCCTCATGGTAGGACTGGATCAGGTAAATTCTGAAACTTCTTTTACATCATGTTCTGAATCCGATTCTGATAGTCTTGAAGATGCATTTAATGAATTATATGAAAAATATAAAACAGTAGTTAAACAGATGAAAATAGTTAAGTTAAACTTACTTACTCAAGAAAAATCTAATACCTTTCTAAAAAATGAAGTAGAAAGATTAGGACAAAACCTAAATGAAACTAAAAGATCAAATCAACTACTGTGTGAAGATTTAAAAAGTAAAAACAGTAAAATCATGGAAATTGAATCAAATCTAAAAGAATTGAAGGATGGAGAAAAATTAAGAGAAGAAAATAACTACTTAAGAGCTACCATAGATAAAATTACTAACTGTAAAACATCTCTATTTGTAAAACTGAAAGGTGCTAGGACTGGTAAATAGAAATATGGAGTAGAATATACACCTCCAACAAATGAAGAGAATATTATCTATCCTGAAAAATATCCAACTCCTAAATTTGTAAAAGAAAAAGAAATTAAAAATCCTAGAAAAGGTCAATCAATATGTTTATAAACAAAAACTGAACTCTAAATACACTACACATATAAAGAATGTATTTAATCTATGTTGTAGTCATTGTAACCAACTAGGACACACTGTCAGCATCTACACAACTAGACACTTGCGTTGGATCCTAAGACTAACCATCAAGGACCCAAGAAAATTTGGGTACCAAAAGTTACAACTTAAATTTGTTTGCAGGGTCGCTTGAGAGCATCCAAATGGTATTTGGATAGTGGGTGCTCAAGGCATATGACAGGTGATAGAAAGTTGTTTACAAGTTTTAGAAATGAGTTTGGTCAAGTCACCTATGGTGATAATGGAAAAGGCAAAGTGTTAGGATGTGGATCAGAAGGAACACAAGAAAAGGATTTAATAGAAGATGTGATGTATGTAGAAGGATTAAAGCATAACCTCATTAGCATCAGTCAGTTATGTGACAAAGGTCATTTAGTAAAATTTTAGAATGATAAGTGCATTATTCAAAAAGATGGAAAAATAGTTTTTGAAGCACAAAGAGTTAATAATCTGTACACTCTACAATTAGCAGAATTGAAAAAAGTCAACTTATGTCTTGTGACTACAAAGAGTGAGGAGACTGATTTATGGCACAGAAGATTAGGACATGCAAGCACATCAGTGATCAAAAAATTAATCAAGCATGATCTAGTTGAAGGTCTTCCGAAGTTTAAACTGAAGAAATCTGGAATCTGTACAGCTTCTGCAAAAGGAAAGTAAACTAAGGCATCATTTCAGTCCAAAATAGTTGTGACAACTTCCAAGCATTTGGAACTCATTCACATGGATTTATTTGGACCTATAAGAACAGTAAGTCTTGGAGGAAAAGTTTATGGCTATGTAATTGTAGATAATTATTCAAGGTATACTTAGGTATCATTTTTGGAGGCAAATTAGAAACATTCTCAGCCTTTCTGAAGTTCAATAAATTAGTACAGAAAAATCAGAAATTTCAAATAATCAGTATTAGATCTGATCATGGTGGGGAATTCAAGAATGAAGAATTTGTCAAATTTTGTGAAGAAAATGGCATAGAACACAACTTCTCTGCACCAAGAACACCTCAACAGAATGGAGTAGTAGAAAGGAAGAATAGAACACTACTGGACATGGCTATAACTATGCTTACATAATACAATCTATCAAGATATTTCTGGGAAGAAGTAGCTAGCACAGCCTGCTACATTATTAATAAGTGTATGATCAGACCAATTTTAAAGAAGACACCATATGAGCTATACAAGGAGAAAAAGCCAAACATTAGTCATCTTCGACCCTTTGGTTGTAAGTGTTTCATTTTAAACAATGGTAAAGATAACTTAGGAAAATTAGATGCTAAAAGTGATGAAGGTTTTCTGCTAGGATACATCTCAAAACCTAGAGGGTATAAAGTGTTTAATAGAAGAACTTTAACTATAGAACAAACAGTTCATATTTTATTTGATGAAACTAACCCTTCTATTAAGAAAATATAAAAAGAAGAGGATTTTGTTGAAGATTTCTACATGGATCTGGAACAGACATCTCTTGAAGAAAAAGAAGAAGAGAAAGAAGATCCACCACTAGAAGAGTTTCAACAACAAAAAGAACCACATGAGGAACTACCTAGAGAATTGAGGTATCACAGAGATCATCCAAGAGAAAATATTATAGGTGATCCTCAAGATAGGGTAAGAACTTTTCTTGTGACTTTTCTGCATTTGTTTCTCAGATTGAGCCTAGGACAATCGATGATGCACTGACAGATAAATCTTGGATCCTAGCTATGCAAGAGGAACTTAACCAGTTCCAACGCAGCCAAGTTTGGACTCTTTTCCCTAGACTTTCTGACCATCCAGTTATTGGGACCATATGGGTCTTCAGAAACAAAATAGATGAATCAGGAGTAATCACCAGGAACAATGCCAGACTAGTAGCACAATGATATTCCCAAGAGGAAGACATTGATTTTGATGAAACCTGTGCTCCAGTTGTTAGATTAGAGGCAATTAGAATTCTATCAGCATATGCATGTTCTCTTAACATCAACTTGTTTCAAATAGATGTTAAAAGTGCTTTTCTAAATGGTTTTATAAAAGAAGAAGTTTATGTTGAGCAACTACCTGGTTTTGAAGATACTAAGTATCCAAATCATGTTTTCTATTTAAAGAAAATATTATATGGTCTGAAACAAGCTCCAAGAGCTTGGTATGAAAGACTAAGTGCATATCTTTTATCACATGATTTTATAAGACGTAAAGTAGATAGCATTCTATTTATTAAGAAATTTTTAGAAGGAATCTTGATTTTACAAATATATGTTGATGATATTATTTTTGGTTCTACTAATGAATCACTTTGCAAATTCTTTGAAAACCTTATGCAAAAGTGAGTTTGAGATGAGCATGATGGGTAAGCTTAACTATTTTCTTGGGTTGCAAATCAAGCAGACCAAGGAAGGTACTCATATTTGTCAAACCAAATACATTTCAGATTTGCTATCTAAATATGATTTTGACAAGTGTAAGCCTTTAGGAACACCCATGAGTTCTGGAATTAAGTTAGATAGTGATCCACTTGGCAAGAAAGTAGATCAGAAGATCTATAGATGCATGATTGTGTCATTACTTTATCTTATTGCTAATAGACCAGATATAATGTTCAGTGTATATTTGTGTGCTAGATTTCAAGCTGATCATAAAGAATCTCATGTTAATGTTATTAAAAGAATTTTTAGATATCTTATAAACATAAGTAAATTAGGTTTATGGTATCCCAGATGTTCTGAATTCAAATTGATTGGATATAGTGATACTGACTATGGTGGATGCAAAATAGATAGAAAAAGTACCAGTGGTATTTGTCAAATTCTTACAGGATGCTTAATTTTCTGGTCTTCCAAAAAGTAGACTTCAATAGCCTTGTCCACAACAGAAGCAGAGTACATTGCAACTGGAAGTTGCTGCACTCAACTGTTGTGGATCAAACATCAACTGGAAGATTATGGTGATGTATTTCATGAAATTCCAATGCTGTGTGACAACACAAGCACAATCAACTTGACAAAAGTCCAATCCAACACTCAAGAACTAAGCATATTGAGGTCAGACATCATTTCATCAGGGACCATATAAGTAATGGAGATATTTTACTTGAATTTGTCTCTACAGATAATTAATTAGATGATATATTTACTCAACCTCTCCCTGAAGATAGATTTGCATCAATAAGAAGAGAAATATGTATGTGCAATCCTGATTAAAATTTTTTTTACTGCACTGCATGTTACACTTTTATAAAATTTCTAAGTCCTAGAACTTCGACTGTTTTGAAGTCGGAGTTTAGGCTCTGCGACTCTCACGAAGTCTACTACCACTCTCATGAAGTCGGAGTTGCGTACTGCGACTTTTATGAAGTCGGAGTTTTGTACTTCGACTCTTTCGATGTCAGAGTTTATGAAGTCTGAGTCTATGATATTATTTTTTTAATTAATTATTAAAAAAATTTCATTTAAAGAGGAATTAATTATAACTGTTTATTTATTTAATCCCAGCCATTCATCTCCTCATCAATGGTCCATTACATATCCTCCTCCTTTATTAAAACATTTCCTCCTCCATTCCCAAATCACCCATTTGAAGTCTCTCTGACTCCTCTGTCGTCTTCTTCCTGGTTCCCGCGCGTGGTGTTCACCCCGACGGAACCGTCTTCGGAGCATCTAAAAATTTTCCTCATCTCTCCGAAGACAGGTAGGTTCTTTGACCTCTGTGGATCTTTTCAACATCTCCTTTGTCATCCCTCTCAGTTTCCTGTTTTGTTTTTGTCTAGATGGCCTCATCTAAGGCTCCAGAAGGCACCCTCTTCACCCCTGAACAGTTTCGGAGGTTGTCTTCAGCCAATGCCTCAATCTGCCCAGGAAAGATAGTAGATTTTAGTCAGTTGGCTAGTAGGCTTGGGTGGGTAGCCAAAACCCTAGAGTCCATGGGCTGGTAGGCTTGGGTGGGTAGCCAAAACCCTAGAGTCTTTGCCAGATCAGTGAACCTTCCTTCAAGGGTGCTCTCAAGGCCTTCTACCTTTCCCTTCAAGTTTGCACAGATGGGTCAGTTGCATGTTCTGTGAAAGGGACTATCATTACTATTTCTGAGGATCTGTTAGTAGATATCTTGGATTGCCCCAATTCTAGACACAACATCAGTGAGGCAGTGTCCTTGTAAAAACAGAGAGTAGGGGTCATTGGCAGTTTAGGATCTCTCTCTAAGAAAGGGATCTTGGTTAATGAGCTGTCTACAGAAAAGAGAATTCTGCACTCCATTATTACCACCATCATCACTCCGAGGGTAGGCACTCATTCCTCCATCACTGCTAGTGTCACGCCCTGATATTTAGCAGCGGAATAAATACCGGGGGATGTGAACGATACAAACAAACGTATCACAGTTGAATAGCGCTGAGTCACAATTGAATATAATAACACTTTTAAAATCATAACAATATCCTCAAAGTTACTCTTTATTTCATTTCATTCAACTAGATACAACCTTGCAAGAAAGAATTAACCAAAGGGTCCATTATTCAAATAACTTCCAGAAAAGTTTCACTATTACATAGACTACTCAATTTCTATTTCTAAACTGTCATCTATTTCTAGGACGGGTGCTCGTCACTCTTGCCCAGTCCCATCTGACTCCACGGGTTCTTCGTCACTACCTGAAAAAGGGCAGGATGATAGGGGTGAGCGAACTAGCTCAGTAGGATTTACATCTCAATAACGTGCGGGCACTAGTATACATGATTAACATTTTAAGTAGGTAGATATGCATATGAATATGATGACAATGCATGCAATACTAACAGATTGAATAGCAGAATAGAACGGATATCGTATCAGATCAAAATGTCAAATTGCATATACAATGAACAGATATTTCAAGAATAGAATCATGTCAGAAGAGATTGGCCATATTCAAGCAGAGTTCATATGTTCTGCAACGACCCACTTCCACCCGGTACGGTTATACCAACCCACGTCGGATGAGAGCAAGCCGCTACAGGGGAGAATACCCCAACAAGTAACAAATGAGCTGAGATATACACAAATAGAATTAAATAAATGCAACGGAATTTAAATGAATCTCATTCCATCAACTTTTACATCCACATACCACAGTCTGTATAGTTCAACAAGAGATAACATAAGTACAAAATGTTCCAATTACATAGCCGACTCCAAGTACATTTGAACAAAATCCAAATTTCCAATTGTAGCATTACATACTTATGGAATATCAACTACAACTCTTCAATCACTTAGTCCAACTCCACTTCAATTCCTGCTAGCTCCTCCACTGCTAATTCCTGAAATGATTAGCAAGAGTGAGTCTATGCAATAGACTCAGCAAGTAACTTAAGATTCAATACATACATGCTTTTTAACAATTTATCACAATAGAATTTCAGCAATTTAATCATACATGCTTGCGCTATAAACAAAATAGGTTCACATGGGATTGTATTAAACATCTATTCTAACACATGTAAAACTATAATCTAATAAGATTTCTAATAACATGGCGTCATTATCATAAGTACAAATACACATTTACATACCTTCACACTTTACTCACATCATTGTAAAACTTCATAACTAAGTCGTGGAAAAACATATACGAGATAGGTTTCATTGCTAGCATGATTTCTAACTCACTTTGCATACAACCATAACAATTTACTTACATTTAGCTTGCTGATTTTCTATAAAATCTATGACATTCCTTTTACCCTTACATAGGGATCACTTTTAACTATACAACATGATACTACACACATGTGCATCCAACCATTCAAATTCCATGAATATGAAAGCATATACTTACATTTTGGTACTAGTAGTAACATCACTTTTAGCAATAAGTTATACATAAACACATACACATACACATTTGTACACATCAATAAACAATTTATCAATCACACTATTGTCATTTACACCTATACTATTTTCTCATTACACATAACCACATGATGAACCTTGGCTTTCACATACACTCACTTTGTTCTATCACACAATACTCATACACATTGCCATTAATTCCTCTTTCACATTCACACACTTCTTATCACTTCACTTTTGCACATAACCTGTGCCACCTTTACACATATCTCGCATATACCTTGTGCTATTGAACACATGTCACTTTTCACATCACACTTATGGTTATTTTCACTTAAATGCCAAGACACAGCCCAAACCACCATTAGATGTCACATAACACACACTTGGTCACATTCGCTTACTTAATCACGGCGCAGTGATAAGTCTTAGTCTCTGCAGAAACCGGGGAAAGCCCTTCCCACCATTACCAGTGGAACTTGTCCACCTCCAGGATTTTACAAGACCCTTTGCCAGGGTGTACACTTTATCAAGACCCTTTCCTAGGGTGTAACACTTTGAGCTTTCCCGTAGGGGCACCACTACAGTACAGCTCCAAGCATCTAAGGTGGCAGTGTCTTATGGGCATATTTGGTTATCTTTATCACATTAACCGTTTTACACACTTATACCACTTGTTTTCCCATGTCTCATGCATACACACTCATGCAAAAATTCACACACACATAAGTCCTCATTCACTGATTTTAACTTCACTGTTGCAACTACCAAATACTCATAATACAGATATAACTATACCGAAATCTACTGAATCACATCAAATCACAATTAACACGCTCACATAGTCGTTTTTCTCATTAAAAATCCATAACGATACTTACTGTTATCAAACAAACCTGAGATTTTAACCACAGACACATTTCAGATTTATAATCACACATGCAAATTTTCATATTTTTCTGAACCATATTACATTTACAGAAATTAAAACATGAAATCTCATGCCGTTCATAATTTGATTTAACATGGAACATAACATGAACATCGGGTTTAACAGTTCACAGTCCTGAACCTAACATATTTGTCAACACAGAAATTTTCCTCGGATTTATTGCACAATACACAATTTACTGTAGATTTTACAATTCCTATGCATGTCTCCTATTTCCAAAACAAAATTTTCAGTAAATTCCACAGTCATGGAAAAATTCTCAAATTTTCAGGGCATGGACTGATACATATACACATGGTATAGAAAAATCTAGGGCATTAAATTCTCAGGAATTAGGTAGACAGTAGATGAACATGCATAATCCATCCTTTTTCCAACATGTATTTCAATAATCCAAAAGAATTCCTGCCATCCACAGAAAATGCAGAAATTTCCACACACGCACCACATTATCCATTTTACATAGCATATAGGATTTACACTATATCCTCATGGCGAAAACATATCTAAAATAATCATCTATCAGGAGAACAGCTCACTGTTCTATCCTGAAGAACTTGGCGGCAACCTCTGGCCGTTCAAGTAGTTTTGACGGCACGATCGCTGGACGCCTATGGGAGACCTTGGCGTCAATTGCATTGACGCCAAGTTCCTGTCTGTGCAACAGCACAGACCGAACCCCAAATACTCAGTGAAAAGGAGGGTCCAGGACACGATTTAAAATCCATAAAATTACTGGGACCTAGGGAACATGTATGGGATTGAGATCTATGGGTTACTTGCCTCTGAATAAATCTCCAAACGGATCTAATGGCCGGAGAAGCTCTCCTTGGGCATTGCCAAGAAGCCTCCAAAACTCCTTGGCTCCGGGTTCTAGGGGGTTGTAGGCCGCAGTCCAGCGCCGGGGGAGCCTCCTCCTACGTATGGTCTTTCTCCTTGTCGTAGAAGATCACCAGAAACGCCTCCAGCCGCCGGATCCAAGCCCTCCAAGGTCAGTCCTTCCTCTCTTTCTCTGTTAGGGTTTCCTTTCTAGTAAAGAGCCAAGAGAGCTCTCTAGGTTGCCAAAGGGGTGTGTTTCATAAACTAGGGAACAAGAGGGGCTCGTGCAGGGCTGAAGGGACATGAAAGGGCCGGTGGGAAGACATCTCCCCAATCAGAAGTCTGGCCCAATGGGTGTTCTCTGCGCTCTGTTGCGCACAAAAAATTAGGGATATTGGCGTCCACATCCATGGACGGCTACATTAGGGTTGGCGTCAGTCGATATGGACGCTGACATATTATGGGCGTCCATCCATGTTGACGCCAAGACATCCTTCTGCCAGAACTTAAAATCATGCAGAACCAAGCTTAATCCACACATATATACACATGAACCTATGTAGCATAGTGTATACACCACTACACCATGTAACCATCCAATATTTACTATTAATCACACACATGCATACACAGGTACATCAAGATAATAACACGTACATGAATATCTTCATACGCATACAATGTATATAGATATATATATAGCATACGTACACGGATGTAACATACTTACGTATATTATACACGAATAGATAGATACAATAACACGCACACCGGTAATTAGACTAAGCTTGCACAACATTACTTAAGTACTATAGGCATGGAATTCCTTAATATGTACTCTATGCACAATTTAGCTAATCGCTTATTCTCACCTAGTTATCACAGAATACATGCATGTTATTCGTGAGAATATAGGATTTCCATATACACTACTAAATACACCTACGATACTTGCACTTTATATGTATATTAAAATGTACAAGTACCATGTACACCTTAACTACACCATGCAAATGAACAACGTTTACAACTAAGTATACTCATGCATACCTAAGTATACCAAGGTGTTACATATGTAAAATTAAGTACACAATTATCACATGCATATGATAATCTACATACGCACCTACACATATGCACTTCATACATTCGCACACAATATTTATGAAATGGGCAATATAAGGTATACTTCAATATTTAGATGGTACTTGCATAATATTTGAATAGATACCTTATACACAAAATTGGCCAATTACTTATATTCACATATATAAACATACATCCTCGCATATACACATGCAAGATTTATATCTATAATATGCATCATCTTCATGCATGCCATTTATGCAAAAATAAGTAAACACCATATACATAAAACAGAAGTGGGAAAAGAAATTCGGGGCCTTACATGTTCACAAGAACAACGTATCATATCATGTCAGTCAAACTTATCAAGTCAAACAGGAGGCACATATTCACAAATCTTGCATGTCAGGTGTGCTATGCCAAGCACCAAGAGTCCATACTCCCGCGGTTAACAAGTACGTTGGGGCGCTCCTCCCCAGGACCGGATAGGGCCCTATTGCACAGGCATTGAATCAAGTTTTGGACCGGAGTCCCACAATGTGCCGAACAAACATATTCATATTATGGCCACAGAGTTTCAATGACAAGCTCATAGTAAAAAGGACATGATCATTTATAGAGTCAAGGAATGACAAACAGCTCAAAAGAACAAGGCAGGATAATATCGTATCTTATATTTCATAATTCATTAATGTCTTGACAAGAGGGTGTTTCTAAAGACAGATCATATGTAGAACATGTACTTTCCTAACATGTATGCATATGACAATTAATCAATTGAACACCGGAAAACATGAAACCATGAAACTTATATGCAAATCATAACATTTACACCACTAATATGTCCGTACTAATCATGTATTCATCCCCACATTCATATCATATTATTATCTTATCAATTGACAATAAACAAGATCACCAGATAATCCAAGGATCATAAGAACAATCAAATTTACACATTAGAATCATATTCATATCGTTACCATTTCCTTTAATGGTTTGATTTATTTAAGTCCATGCATACCTTATAACACCATGTACATGCTTGAAGACATCATGAAATGATTAGACCCAAATTATACAAAAATCTTGTAAGGGTAGTGTCGACACTAGATCAAGTGGTGTCGACACAATGCTTCAAACACAAGACAAAATCATGCAAAACTGGTCAGGTAGTGTCGACACTAGTTCAGGTGGTGTCGACACAGTGCATCAAAAACAAGGCAAAAAGGTCAAGTCGTGTCGACACGAGATCAAGTAGTGTCGACACTAGAGACAGCTTCCAGAAAACCCCTAACTAATATGGGACAGTGTGTCGACACTAGCACAGGTGGTGTCGACACTAGATCAGCTTCCCAGCACTTTTGGGTCAAACTGGGGGAGTGTGTCGACACGGGATGGGGTTGTGTCGACACTAGAGGGCTGGGTCAAACTGGGGGAGTGTGTCGACACGGGATGGGGTTGTGTCGACACTAGAGGGCTTCCCAGAACACCATCTAGGCTGTTTGGGACAGCAGGTCGACACTAGCCCAGGCTGTGTCGACACAGTGACTTTCCCAGAACAAAACTCATGTTCAGGTGTAACCAGATGACATATCCCCTGTAGTGAGTCACTTCCAACTCTTATAACTCTCTAACTAATGACATTTAGACAAAACGTTCAACATGAAAGATGAAGAGGACAACTAGTAGAAGAACTTTAATGTTGAGACGTTGATCTAATTCGGTCACAAATCCCAAGAAAACATATGAGGATCAAAGAGTTAGTGTAGCCCGAAATCGCAGTATTCTGCAGAAACTCTCTTATCATGCTCCTAACTCTCTAACGAAGGATTTTTGGACAAAACAACATAGAATATGATCGTGATGTCAAGTAGAAGACTTTCATGAAGAAAGTTTAGTCAAATTAGTCTTGAATTGTGTGCATAACAGAAGAACAAAAAAGCCCTAACTGTACAAGACTTCAGAAACCGACGAATACACAACGTATACTCCATGAAATTGAGTCAAACCAAATGCAAATGATCCTAAACTCAGAGAATTACATGATGGTGTTGGTTTTATTTAATCTTGGCCCGAGAACACCTACCTTTAGGAAGATCTAAAACCCGTTGATGTTCTGGATTGCAACAGAAGATGCGGGGATGAAGCTACGGACTCCCAGCCTTTCTCTTGCTCCTCAGAAGTTCTTGCTTGCCTCCAAACGACCCAAACTTTGTTGTTAAACCTTCCCCAGAGTTTAGGGATGAGTTCTTATAGTTTTAGGATGTTGTTAAGAGTCCTAACGATACTAGGAAAGGGGCTACGAGCTCTGTTTCCTAGTTTTCCAGGAAATCTGGGATTCCCTTACCCAAAAGAGGTAGCAAGGTTTAGGAAACCTCCTCTTAGAGTTGGGTCCGTTTTGGCTTACAATACATGACTAATCAACCATCTTTTAACTCTCAATTGCCCTTTCTAATTATGGCATAATTACCTACACGAATTTCTGGGTAATTCCCTGTCCAGTTCATTCATATCCTTGGGCCAAATGTGTTCTATAGGCCCATTCTTGTTGATGGTTCATAATTACATGGTGTTGGAATCTCTCTCATACGTTTATTAATTTATCCCCTATATTTCTGAATTTTAAATTGCTAAATTTCCGGGTGTTACATCCTCCCCCACTTAAGAAATTTGGTCCCCAAATTTACGCGTAATGGTGTAGTTCGTACCTGAGAATAGCTCCGGGTGATTTTTCTTCATTCTCTCCTCTGTTTCCAAGGTAGCATTAGTAACTCCGTCTCGACTCCATTGAACCTTCATCATAGGTATGGTACGATTCCTGAGTCGCTGTATCTTCCGATTCAACAGTTTGATCGGCTTCTCTTCATAAGTCAGGTCCTCCCGAATCTCCAAGTCCTCGTGTCAATTACATGGTCGGCATTGAATAGGTACCTCCGCAGCATGGATATGTGGAACACATTATGCACGTTTGCCAGTTGCGGCGGTAGTGCAAGTCTATACGCCACCTGACCAATTCTTTCCAGAATTTCAAATGGCCCTATGAATCTGGGACTTAGTTTTCCTTTGATCCCAAATCTTTGTATTCCCCTTGAAGTGAGACCTTCAAGAACACATGTTCGCCAACCTGAAATTCCAGTTCCCTCCTTCTCTTATCTGCATAACTTTTCTGCCTGGATTGTGCTATCTTCAGACGTTCCCTGACAATCTGAACCTTCCGGACAGTTGCCTCAATCAAGTCGGTCCAACCCATTGGTTCTCCCCAACCTCTTCCCAACAAAGGGGTGATCTGCAACTCCTGCCATATAAGGCTTCAAATGGAGCCATTTTGATACTAGCCTGATAGCTGTTGTTATAAGCAAACTCCATCAAGTACAACTGATCATCCCATCGACCTTTGAAATCCAGTACCAGAGCACGAAGCATATCCTCCACAATTTGATTGGTCCTTTCAGTTTGTCCATCATCTGAGGATGGAAGGCAGTACTAAAATTTAATTTAGTACCCATTGCTGCTTGTAAACCCTTCCAGAAGTGTGAAGTAAATCTAGGGTCCCGATCTGATATTATGCTAGATGGAACCCCATGCAATCTAACTACTTCCTTAACATATAGTGCAGCCAATACATCCACTGACCATGTACTCTTAATCGGCAAGAAATGTGCCGACTTAGTCAATCGATCAACTATTACCCAGATGGCATCCATACCACCTCGAGTCTTGGGCAATCCCATGATAAAGTCCATACCTATACTATCCCACTTCCACTCTGGAATTTCTAGTGGTAGCAGTCCACTAGCTGTACGAAAATGCTTGGCTTTGACTTTCATGCATGTTAAACAGTATGCCACATGATCGGCCACATCCCTCTTCATGTTTGGCCACCAATACGATCTTTTTAAATCTTGGTACATCTTTGTTGATCCAGGGTGAATCGTGTACTTGGACTGATGAGCTTCATTCAGTAACCTCTTCTTGAGTTCTCCATGATCAGGGACACATGTTCTACCTCGGAATAATAATCTTCCTTCTGCTGATAGAGTAAAGTCAGGTCCTTGTTCTAGCTTCTCTTGATTGAACTAAGAATGGATCCTCTTCTTGTTTCTCCTTGATTTAGTCAGTAGGTCGGATTGTATCTGGAGGTTTGAAATCATTATTTGCTTTTCCTTCTTTCCCCGTCTATGTTAGACTTGCAAATTGCTCCAGTAACTTCCATTCGCCCAGCATCATATTAGCTAGCATAGCTCCTGGTTGTCTACTTAGAGCGTCTGCCACTACATTGGCTTTCCCAGGGTGGTATTGTATGGAAAAGTCAAGTCCTTAAGGTATTCTAACCACCTCCTTTGTCTCATGTTCAGCTCCTTCTGTGAGAACATGTATTTTCAACTCTTGTGGTCAGAAAAGACCTTAAATTGCTCACCATAGATATAATGCCTCCAAATCTTCAAGGCGAATACTACAGCTGCTAACTCCAGGTCATGAACCGGGTAGTTCACTTCGTGGATCTTCAACTGTCTGGAAGCATAAGCTATTACCTTCCCTTGTTGCATTAAGACACATCCCAGTCCAGTACCAGAAGCATCTGAATAAATTTCAAATCCTCCCTCTTCAGTGGGTAAGGCGAGGACAGGAGCAGTAGTCAGACACTTCTTCAAGTTGTTGAAACTTTCCTCACATTCATTGGTCCATACAAACGGATTTTCCTTCCGGGTCAGCTTGGTCAATGGCACTGCAATCTTTGAGAATCCTTTATAAACCTTCGATAATACCCAGCTAATCCCAAAACTCCGGATCTCTGTGACGCTTGTCGGTCTTTCCCATTTCAACACAGCCTCAACCTTTGATGGATCAACACGATACCATCTTTGGTTACCACATGCCCTAGAAAGGATACCTCCTCAAGCCAGAATTCACATTTACTTAACTTGGCATATAGTTTGTTCTCCCTTAAAATCTGCAATGCAATCCTCAAATGCTCCTCATGCTCTTCCCTTGTCTTGGAATAGATCAATATATCATCGATGAATACCACCACAAACTTATCAAGATATGGGTGATAAATGCTATTCATCAACTGCATGAAAACTGCAGGGGCATTTGTTAGTCCAAAAGGCATAACAATAAATTCATAATGCCCATACCTGCTTCGGAAGGCAGTCTTGTGAATGTCTTCTCCTTTGATCCTCAATTGATGATAACCGATCGGAGATCTATTTTAGAGAAGTATCTAGCTCCAGATAATTGATCAAACAACTCATCAATTCTCGGTAGAGGGTATTTATTCTTGAAGGTTAACTGATTCAGTTGTCTGTAATCTATGCATAGCCTCATCGACCCATCTTTCTTCTTGACGAAGAGGACAGGTGCACCCCATGGCGATGTACTTGGTCGGATGAAACCCTTCTCTAACAGTTCCATCAGTTGCTCTTTTAATTCTTTCAGTTCTGCGGGGACATTCTATATGGTGCCCTAGATACCGGTGCTGCTCCAGGGACCAACTCGATGGTAAAATCGACCTCTCGCTCAGGAGGAATTCCTGGCAAGTCTTCGGGAAAACATCAGCGTATTCGCTGACAACATGGATGTCCTCTACTTTGACTTCCTTCTTTGCAATGACTACAGCAGCAAGAAAGGCCATACAACCTTTCCTCACATCCGCTTGGCTTGTAATGCAGAGATAATTGACAATCTCCTGCGGTTTCTATCCCCAGTGAATACTAGTTTTGGGTACTGGCTAAAAGTTACCCGACTTCTCCTGCAATTGATACTAGCCCCATGTTCAGACATCCAGTCTGCTCCTAGTATCACATCATACCTCGCCATGTCCATACATATTAAATTTGCTGGTAGGTTTTGGGTTTCAATCAACACCTCACTGGATGGTATATGGTTTGTAAGATTGGTGCCAGGACCAATCGGGGTTGACACAACTATTCCGGATTCCATTGGGGCGGGTTTCACAGGTAGGGTATCAACAAATGTTTGAGATATGAAGGAATGCGTAGCTCCCGTATCAAAGAGAACATATGCAGGTCGGGAAAGAATAGTAAGTGTACCTTCCACGATACCTCCTTCTTCAGCAGTTTCTGGTTCCTGGATCCTGGACAGCTTGCAGTCGGCCTTGCCTCTTCTGTCCATTCGGACGTTTGTCCTGAGGGGCTTGTTCTTTCAGCATTGGGCAGTCCGAAATCCTATGGTCACGACTTCCACAGCGAAGGCATCTCCCTTGCGCTCTTCAGCATTCTTCAGTCCGATGACCAGCCCTGTCACAATGTTTACACCTTTCTCCCGTTGTCACCATTACTTGCTTACCTAACTCCTTCGGCTTTTTATCCGCTGGTTCATTTACCCTGCCACTGGGCCTTTTCTTCCCAATAGTCGGCTAATACCTCCCAGCAGAAGACACTTGTTCTCGTTTCACGGATTTTCCCTTAATCCTTTCAGCAGTCTCCATGGCATCTTCCAATAGCTGAGCCTTCTTAACCATTTTAGCATAAGTTTGAATGTCCATTGGCGCCAATTGGGTGATGAACTGGGGCCTCAAGCCATTCAGAAAGCATTTCGCCTTCATCCTTTCTGTCCCAATTAAGTGAACAGCGTATCGGGACAGCCGAGAGAATTGGGCCTCATATTCAGCCACATCGAGTCCTCTCTGCTTCAAAGCCGAAAATTCGGCTGCTTTCCGTTCTTGGACCCTCTCAGAAAAGTACTTGGTGTTGAAACGCTCAATGAACTGAGCCCATGTTGGTTGTTGTCCATTTAGGGTTGCTTCTACCGACTCCCACCATGCTCTGGTATCCTTTTCCAATTGGAAAGTCGCCAGTAGTACTTTGTTCTGGTCTGTGCATTGCATGACCCTGAATATCCTTTCGATCTCCTTAACCTAGTGTTCAGCAACGTCTGGGTTAGTACTCCCCTCAAACCTAGACGGATCCATGTTCCGGAAATTCCGATGGAGCTCACCGGCTCCGCGGTTACCTCCACCTTGGATGGCTTGTAAGATAGCCTGAGTCAAGTTCTGTATAGTTCGTTGCATGTCCCTAGCCTGGGCACGTTCAGCGGCCATTGAGGTAATAAGTACCTTCAAGATAATAATATAAGTCAGTCATCTAAATATATCACATGTGACTTCTATTCCCATGGCTCTACCCAAGCTCACATTAGGTACGACAGATTTGACTCGTGTAATCTAGTTTCATTCTATGTTCTTATCCCTAGGACCCTAAAGTTCAGGCTCTGATACCAACTGTCACGCCCCGATATTTAGCAGCAGAATAAATACTGGGGGACGTGAACGAAACAAACAAACGTATCACAGTTGAATAGCACAGAGTCACAATTGAATATAATAACACTTTTCAAATCATAACAAAATCCTCAAAGTTACTCTTTATTTCATTTCATTCAACTAGATACAACCTTGCAAGAAAGAATTAACCAAAGGGTCCATTATTCAAATAACTTCCAGAAAAGTTTCACTATTACATAGACTACTCAATTTCTATTTCTAAACTGTCATCTATTTCTAGGACGGGTGCTCGTCACTCTTGCCCAGTCCCATCTGACTCCACGGGTTCTTCGTCACTACCTGAAAAAGGGCAGGATGATAGGGGTGAGCGAACTAGCTCAGTAGGATTTACATCTCAATAACATGCGGGCACTAGTATACATGATTAACATTTTAAGTAGGTAGATATGCATATGAATATGATGACAATGCATGCAATACTAACAGATTGAATAGCAGAATAGAACAGATATCGTATCAGATCAAAATGTCAAATTGCATATACAATGAACAGATATTTCAAGAATAGAATTATGTCAGAAGAGATTGGCCATATTCAAGCAGAGTTCATATGTTCACAAGAACAAACGTATCATATCATGTCAAGTCAAACTTATCAAGTCAAACAGGAGGCACATATTCACAAATCTTGCATGTCAGGTGTGCTATGCCAAGCACCAAGAGTCCATACTCCCGAGGTTAACAAGTACGTTGGGGCGCTCCTCCCCAGGACCGGATAGGGCCCTATTGCACAGGCATTGAATCAAGTTTTGGACCGGAGTCCCACGATGTGCCGAACAAACATATTCATATTATGGCCACAGAGTTTCAATGACAAGCTCATAGTAAAAAGGACATGATCATTTATAGAGTCAAGGAATGACAAACAGCTCAAAAGAACAAGGCAGGATAATATCGTATCTTATATTTCATAATTCATTAATGTCTTGACAAGAGGGTGTTTCTAAAGACAGATCATATGTAGAACATGTACTTTCCTAACATGTATGCATATGACAATTAATCAATTGAACACCGGAAAACATGAAACCATGAAACTTATATGCAAATCATAACATTTACACCACTAATATGTCCGTACTAATCATGTATTCATCCCACATTCATATCATATTATTATCTTATCAATTGACAATAAACAAGATCACCAGATAATCCAAGGATCATAAGAACAATCAAAATTTACACATTAGAATCATATTCATATCGTTACCATTTCCTTTAATGGTTTGATTTATTTTAAGTCCATGCATACCTTATAACACCATGTACATGCTTGAAGACATCATGAAATGATTAGACCCAAATTATACAAAAATCTTGTAAGGGTAGTGTCGACACTAGATCAAGTGGTGTCGACACAATGCTTCAAACATAAGACAAAATCATGCAAAACTGGTCAGGTAGTGTCGACACTAGTTCAGGTGGTGTCGACACAGTGCATCAAAAACAAGGCAAAAAGGTCAAGTCGTGTCGACACGAGATCAAGTAGTGTCGACACTAGAGACAGCTTCCAGAAAACCCCCTAACTAATATGGGACAGTGTGTCGACACTAGCACAGGTGGTGTCGACACTAGATCAGCTTCCCAGCACTTTCTGGGTCAAACTAGGGGAGTGTGTCGACACGGGATGGGTTGTGTCGACACTAGAGGGCTTCCCAGAACACCATCTGGGCTGTTTTGGGACAGCAGGTCGACACTAGCCCAGGCTGTGTCGACACAGTGACTTTCCCAGAACAAAAACTCATGTTCAGGTGTAACCAGATGACATATCCCCTGTAGTGAGTCACTTCCAACTCTTATAACTCTCTAACTAATGACATTTAGACAAAACGTTCAACATGAAAGATTAATAGGACAACTAGTAGAAGAACTTTGATGTTGAGACTTTGATCTAATTCGGTCGCGAATCCCAAGAAAATATATGAGGAACAAAGAGTTAAGTGTAGCCCGAAATCGCAGTATTCTGCAGAAACTCTCTTATCATGCTCCTAACTCTCTAACGAAGGATTTTTGGACAAAACGTCCAACATAGAAGATGATCGTGCTGTCAGGTAGAAGAACTTTCATGAAGAAAGTTTAGTCAAATTCAGTCTTGAATTGTGTGCATAACAAGAAGAACAAGAAAAAGCCCTAACTGTATAAGACTTCAGAAAACCGACGAATACACAACGTATACTCCATGAAATGAGTCAAAACAAATGCAAATGATCCTAAACTCAGAGAATTACATGATGGTGTTGGTTTTCTTTAATCTTGGCCCGAGAACACCTACCTTTAGGAAGATCTAAAACCCTTTGATGTTCTGGATTGCAACAGAAGCTCCTGCTCCTCAGAAGTTCTTGCTTGCCTCCAAACGACCCAAACTTCGTTGTTAAACCTTCCCCAAGAGTTTAGGGATGAGTTCTTATAGTTTTAGGATGTTGTTAAGAGTCCTAACGATACTAGGAAAGGGGCTACAAGCTCTGTTTCCTAGTTTCCAGGAAATCTGGGATTCCCTTACCCAAAAGAGGTAGCAGAGGTTTAGGAAACCTCCTCTTAGAGTTGGGTCCGGTTTTGGCTTACCATACATGACTAATCAACCATCTTTTAACTCTCAATTGCCCTTTCTAATTATGGCATAATTATCTACACGAATTTCTGGGTAATTCCCTGTCCAGTTCATTCATATCCTTGGGCCAAATGTGTTCTATAGGCCCATTCTTGTTGATGGTTCATAATTACATGGTGTTGGAAATCTCTCTCATACGTTTAATTAATTTATCCCCCTATATTTCTGAAATTTTAAATTGCTAAATTTCCGGGGTGTTACAGCTAGAGATGGTAGTCTATTGTTTTGGGCAGTTCAGAATAATAGGGTCAACCTGCCATCCATTATCTTGGAGAGGATGGCAGGGTCTAGGAACTTGCAGGAGTCTTTCCCCTATGGACCCTTGCTGACCCTTATATTCAAGAGATTTTTAGTTGATTTTAGTGATGAGATCTCTGTGGCTGTGAAGGAGAAGATAGGACTTTCAACTTGAAGGAGAAGCCACTACATTTTGGAAGATAGGGCACAAAAGTTTTGGACCAAGGACTCTGTGCCTAAGTGCTCACATGAAGTATTTCCTGATGAGGCACAGAGTTCCTCATCCATTCCTTCAGTTCAGCCTCCACAGATTGGTAGTGAGGAAGTCAGAGTAGAAGTACCAATGGTAGAACAAGAGCAACTTCAGGCTCATGTCCCATCTCCAGAGCAAGATGCTCCTGAAGAAACCATCAATCAAGTTCTAAGGGATCTCAAGGGCAAGGGAATGGCTCAGGAAGAGGATATCCTAAGAACCACTCCAGTAGAACCACCCTTTGAGGAATACCACCATGTCTCTCCACCACATGTTGAGACCCGGCCAAGGTCTCAGGGGGAGACTAGCAGAAGTATGGATGATGTGGTAGAGTTGGTCATGAAACAACAAGAAATTTTGACAGTTCTGTAAATGCAAATTCAGCAGATAGATGTTAAGTTTGATTTTATGTCTGAGGAGGTCCAACAGATGAAGGACCTATTATTGAAGTTGGTGTGCCAACAGGGCACAAGTGGTTCTCATGCTCCCCAACTGTTTACACTGAGGAACAACAACCAGAGTAGTAGCAGCCTGAGGAAGAGCTTCCACAGCCAGACAAAACTTCTGAACAACCTAGTGTAGATCCTGCAGTAGAGGTAGATCAGACTCAGCAGGAGTAGCAACAGTAGGAGTCAGTTTCTAAGCAGCATTTGGAGCAGTCTCAAGATCAGCCTATGGAGGTAGAAGCCAATCCCAAAGTTAAAATTTTTAAGAGAAGGGTTAGAAGGAAACTCCTTAAAGATGGTCACCCAGTCTTTCCCTCTCAGCCCTTAACCATTTATTCTCCTTTTGCTGATTCAAATCCTCCCATTGCTACTACTAATCCTACACCTCCTCCTATTGTTAAACAACCTCCTCCACCTCCTTCTCAACTTATTACCTCTACCTCATCTAATCCTCCTCCCTCTACCCCTCAACTAGAGGCTCAAAATTCCACTTCCACAAGTACTTCACTTTCTTTGTATCCTCTGAAGTACACTTTTCAGCCTCCCAAGATAAACACACCCACTCTTCACACCTTAGCTCCTCATTTCTTCTCCTCTCTCCCTACTTCTTCAACTCCTTCTTCAGGTAGAACTACTATTTCACTTGCTGAGACTGTACCCAATGTGGTACTATCTTCAAGAGTAGGGTGCCAGTTGAAAGACAACCCTAGCACCCTTCTTCCCCCTTTCTGGTATGCCTTCATATACCATTCTGAACATCACATGAACCTCTTCAAGGAATTCCTGTCCATCAAAGCCTTTCTTAAAATTCATGGGATGCCAAGATACATGTTTGAAGATTGGCTCCCTTCCTTACTGCAAACTTCTCAAGTTTTGTTGGCTGATGTGAATCTCATCACACAGAAAAGTCACAGTCTCTCCCCTATAGATATCTTAAAACTCTATCCTGGTGAAGCCACTAAATTTCAAGCCACTCAGACTAGGAACCAATTTATGGATGTTCCCCTTCACCTTAATCTTAGATTTTTTGATATGTTTGGCAACCTCCTAAAAGAGCTCCATACCAAGTACAGCAGGATGAAACAGTTCAATGAAGCCAAATTTAGGATGGGCTTGCCAGATGTGAATAAGGGGCAGTGGGAGATGATCATCTATAGTCAAAGAGAGATTACTCCTTTAATGATTATTGGATTGCCTTCTGGATTGCATCCCAGTCTGGTAGGTGCTATTTCTTCTAGGAAAACTTTTACCCAAGTTGTCTTCAATAGACATATAAGGATAGCTGCTAGATTCAGAATCAATACAATATCAAGCTGTCATTCCATAGGTTTGACCTTATGCATGCTCCAAAGAACTCTCAACATATGATTGATTTCCAAAACTGCTTTGCAGAGTCTAAAAGGTTTACTGAAGATCAGTGGGCAGCAGCTTACCCAGAAGACCACACAGATTGCCAGAAACTCAAACTATCAATTCCTGAATATCTCTGCTAAGATTATGAGACACTTTGGAAGTCTGTCTCACACAAATGGACGCAGAGGTATCTTGTGTACTACCAACCCAAGGAAGCTGCATACTCCCAAGGCCTGAACTAGAATATCACTGTCCATGAGTTCCTTCAGCTAGTAACCCGAAAGAAGTTTGTTCCACTTAAGTCTACCCTGCGCCATGGTAACTACAATAGGAGAATTAGCTGGTTTCATCACAGGCACATTAAGTCTTATAAGAAAATCCCTTCTATAGGATCCTTCTATAACATAGATTTTTCCAAATTTGAAAATTTCTTCCCTGGCAATGAGAAGAAGCTATGGGCTCTTCTTTAGCCTTTCCTTGCTAGAATCCCTCCTTCCCTGTATCTTCCTAGCTCTTTGTCTGCTACATAGATGTAACTTGGTTCTTACAGAAATCAATATATACATATCTGTTTCTCCACATCTGTGTATCTTTCCTTCTATCTCTCTCTTTGTCTCTTATCCTTTCTGTTAATGCAACAAAGGGAGAGAAAGAAAGTAAGAAACAAATATATAAGACACAGACTTGCAAAATCAAATTTGTTTTTCACTGTCTATTTAAAAGTTTTTGTCATTAACAAAAAGGGGGAGAATTGTTGAGCAACTATCTCTTTAAAATATTGTTAAAATGTTTAAGCATTGTGTTTTTGCTATGACAAAACCTTTTAAAGACTTTCTACAAACATATCTAGTGAAAAACACCACAAGTTATTTTTGAATAAAAAGAAACATGACATGTACCATACAGTATCAACACTGTCACAAAATTTTCTAAGTCTACAACGTGTACTATATACCATACTCCGACTCTAGAAAAATCGAAGTGTTGTATCAATTGAACTTGTAGTACTCCGACTTCGGGAAAGTCGAAGTCTAGCAATACTCTAACTTCTGGAAAGTCGAAGTTTGTCTAGACTCCGACTCCCTTAAAGTCGAAGTAAGATATCGATTGATGATCATACTCACTCCGACTTCTGAAAAGTTGAAGTCCTCTTACTCCAACTCCGGAGAAGTCGAAGCCTTTGTAATTTACTCCAACTCTTTGAAAGTCGAACTCTATTATTGTTTGCACTCCGACTCCCCAGAAGTCGAAGTATGACATCGATTGCTGAATAAAATTCCTATCACTCCAACTTGCCAAGAGTCAAAGTTTGTGATCAATGTCTCACTGCGACTTCTGTATAGTCGAAGTTCATGCATCTCTTATCTTTGACTCCAACTTCAGAGAAGTCGAAGTATCCTATATCAACTCCTTTGTACTTGATACTTAATAATTTTTTGTATGAATTTGTTATGTCTCAAAATTCATGAAATCTTAATCTTTTGTATTTCAATATATTTGTTATCCCTATGAGATCCTTTACAGAATGAATAATACTTACATATCTTACAGAATAATGCTTTTCTTGATTCCATCATTTAAATATTCTATTAGGTAGGAAAAATTATATTCAAAATGATCACATAAATTATCTTTGATAAGATCTAAAATAATTATACAAATTGGTCTCTTACTTTTTGTCAGAAGTTCAGTTCTTTTGATAGTTGCTTTCTAGTAAATGCGATGGTAGGTATAAGAAGCATGAGGTATCTGTCAGAGCTCACCTACCACTGTCAACCTCCCCTTACCTTCAAGATACAATTGTCTGTCTGCTCTTTATTGCACTGAACATCTGTCCATCCTAGGTTCTTTACACTTTACATATATTCCCATCTCACCTACCTCCGAAAGTATGGAGGTATCTTTTTCTATCTTGTCCTTTCTTGAAGAACATTTATGAAGCATGACTTAGCTTTTAGTCTTGAGCATGGAGTTTATAGAACATTAATGAAGACTATCTATCAAGCCGTGAAGATACAAACATAGCCTGAAGACGTTGGAACTCTAAAAGCTAAAGGACTGATGAATATAACAGAAGTCTCAAAGTGTCTATATCTAAAGGATCAATGGCTATTCTTCAAATGGCTAGTTTTCTAACGGGTAGTTTCAAACGGAAACTTAAGGCCTCTGAAGTTCATATATAGAAGCTTGAGTTTTTGAACAAGACATACATAGGAACTCCCATCTAAATTTGCAAGCAAGAGTTTTCACAAGCCTTCTACTAAAGTGAAAGAAAGAGAGTTGCTTCTTCAGTTCACAACTTCCTAGCTCTCTAGTGTCTTAGAAGTCTTTTTTTGTTGGGTGGCATTTTGTACTGTATATCTCTCTCAGTCCACCCACTTAGATTCAGAAAGAGTTAGAGCTTCAATTCTCATTTGTATTTCTTTCTGTTTCTCTGTGTTTGCTCATTCTTCTGAGCAGGCACTCCAGTGTTTTTCATTTCTATGATTAGATAACCCTCAGGGGGTTTGTTCCCTATAGTGCCTCTCTTGTGAAGGGAAGACCTACTGGTGTAGGTAATCTTTGTACCCCTTTGTAAGGGAAGACTTGCTTGGGAGCAAGTGGGTTTTGTAATACCTCTCAGGTTGAGAGAATGCCAAGTTCTCTTGGCAGTTTAGTGAAATCCCAAGAGGTTGCTTGGGAATTGGACGTAGGACTTCCATGTGGGAAGGGCCGAACCATGATAAAATCTCTTGTGCATTTGTGTGATTGTTTCTGCCAAGTTTTCACTTGTTTCACACACACTAAACTAAATACTAACAACTCTATTTAGTGTCATTTACTTTCAGATATTTTTTTAAAAGCACAAGAAGTCCTATTCACCCCCTCTAAGACATCATTAGTGCCATCTCGATCCAACAAGTCAATCGACATGGCCTTATCTGTCGATAGATAAGCTTGAGTCTGTCGACGTATAACTTTATTTGTCGACAACCAGACTTAGGTCTATGACCTAAACTATTCCAAAAGCTTTTCCGAAAAGCTTGATTCTGAGGAATGCTTTCATCTGTTGACTTGGAAGTTGGGGTCTGTCGACCTAGGCTGCCTGTGAATAGATGCTTGTTCTTTATTTAGACATTGAAGAGTGTTTTCTCTTGTTTTTTGTATTGGAGGTTGAAATTTTTGTTCATAAGGAATTAAAGAAGAGTTTTGAGTATTGAATTTGTGGACTCTTGGTATAAGTTATTATGCAACTTCTGAATATGTACTGATCGCGTCCCTCAATTCAATTATAAACTGGGCCGAGGACGCGACAATTGTGGAGTTATAATATGTTAAAGTCTAGTTAGTTAATTGCTTTAGTTTATTCCAATGAAGTGTCATGATGGGCCCTAAGTATTGACTTTGAATTAGTGGTTGTAATTGACAATTAGTGGTTTAATTATGAATAAAAGAATTAGTTGGTTATTAGCATTATTCAATTATCTAATGCTTGTTATTTACTTTAGTACTTGCTCTATTTCGAGTGTAATACAACTGTTCGTCCTAATATTCTGCATTAGGGCATGACAATTGTGTGGTATCAGAGCCTAGGAAACACCTTACGAACTAGGAGAGGTATGGTTTTAGGTTGGACTATCTCTAACACGTGTCAAACTACCATACCTATGTTGAGGATTGGGTAGAGCCGTGGTTAGGGTCCAAAAGCATTATAAATCTGTAAACATACCAAAGTTCTAATCATTCTAGGTTTCTAGCATTCACCATTATTTTGAAGGAACTAAAAACTTAGAATGGCTCCAAGACCTCACTCGCGATCTACTGCAAGCCGCCAAGGTGGTGGTAACCGTGGAGTGAGAGAGCTTCACAGGAACTTCCAGAGCATGAACCTGCCTAAGTTCAGTAGAACCACTTACCCGGATGAGGCTGAACACTAGCTCAAGAAGATAGAAGGACTCTTCTATGTTATATGTAGTGCGCGGACCAAGATAATGTTCTACTTGCTACATTCCAACTAGAACAGGATGCCCAAGCTTGGTGGGAGTCTATGGAAGAAACTCGTCCTAATGCTCAATTTACTTGGAACAAGTTCAAGGAGCAATTCAACTAGAAGTATTTCTAAAAAAGAGTCCAAGAAAAGAAGGTTGTGGAATTTGCCACATTAAAACAAGGAAATATGACTATGGCGGAGTACGAAACTCAATTCTCTCAATTGGCTAATTACATCAACCACCTGGTGAACACTGAGGAGATCAAAGTTGGAAGGTTTCTAAACGGGCTTAAACCACAATGCATCACTCAACTAGCACCACTAGACATCTAAACATATGCTAAAATGGTGAAAAAGGCACAACTGCTAGAAGATGCCACCAGCCTTACTGACTGTATCAAAGGAAGAATGGTGAAGAAAGAACAAGTGACTAGACCTGGTAAATCTAAGCCATCTAATGGCAAGAAGTGACTATTCAGTATTACTAAGGGGTCATCTCAAGATAAGAAGACCAAGGTGATTGACAAGACTATAGCCCCCACTACACCATCTAAGGGGAACTGTAAGTACTGTGACAAGCCTGGTCACATTGTTGATGAATGCTAGAAAAAGCTAGGAGCCTACCTATGTTGTGGAAGTTGAGACCACATGATTACTGATTGTCAACTACTGAATGTACAAGTTCTGCAAGACAAGCGTCCTAGTGGGCAAAAGAAGCAAGGCACACTTCAAGCTCTACAAGAACCAGAAGCAACCAAAGAAAGAGGAGTAGTAGAAGGTACACTTTAAGGCTGCTCCAATTCAGCATTTGTTTTATTTGATACTGGAGCTACACATTCATTTATATCACAAAACCTTGCTGATACATTAGCTAAAGAACATGTTTCTCTGGGTTTTGAATTCCCTATCGCTACATCTATTGGGCAAAGGCTAAACTCAACCAATATTACCCCTTTGCTGAGGTTGAAATTGGAGACTAATCTACCAGCCGACCTAATCTACATGCTTATGGAAAGCTATGATATTAGGAGCCGACTCGTTATCATAGAGCTAATGTAAACCATAAGAAAGGGAGGGTGACCTTTAATGAACATCCTAAACATGTTTTTACAGGTATTATAATTAATGTCTATTAGTAGTCTCCAACGTCACCTCTCAACTATTTCAAGATAAATTCTAATGGAGTGTCATGGGAGAACCTAGGTGTGGCTGGTGGGGTCGCTGTCTTGCAAGACTCCCTTGGGCATTTGATTGCTACTTGTTCCTATGGTCCTACCCTTATGGCCGACCGTGTCAATTCCCTTGCAACTGAGTTCCTTGCTGTTATTGATGGGCTGTGACTTTGTTATAATTCCCTCAAGCTACAAGTTGATTGTATTGAGGTGGACTCCAAAGTGCTAATGCATATATTGATCAGCAGAAACAGTGTTCCATAGAGACTTATGGAATTCTATGAGGAGCTTTGGCAATTGCTAGACCCCACTTTGCTCCCTCCATTCATCATATATTCAGAGAAGGTAATCAAGTAGCTGATTTCTTCTCAAACCTTGCTTGCAATACGGGGCTTCATCATATTTTCTTAACTGAAGAGGACACACCCAAGTTGGCTAAGGGGCTATTGCGATTAGACTGTCTTCATCTAAATGCTAATAGGGAGATCAATTCATAGTGTACTTTTTCATTATTTGCTCAAGGATATGCCCTCTTACTACTCAGGGTATACCCCGGTGCTAGTGTAACCGTTGGACAGTACCTCCTTCTCCCTTTCTTGTATGTGTGGACCTCACTCCCTTGTCAAAACAACAACATAACAAGTTCTCTAATAAAATGATATCTCTCTCTCTCCCCCCCTTCTCCCAGGAGCAGATTGAGGGAGGGTTATAAATACGCCAAAGAGCCGTAACCACCGCGGCCCCAAAGAAGACACGGACTGCCAAAGAGTGTATTAGTCAATGAAAATCCACCAAACAAGGATGTTGATCAGGGTCTAGGCTCGCCAAGGTAGACTCCCCACTTTACTCCAGCAGTGGGAACTGGCCAGGGAAGTGGAGCATGATGGTCTCTACACGGAGATCGTAGGTATTTATGCGGAAACTATGTAAAACAATCCTGGAGACAATAGATTTTGTCGCTTAGGGTGCTGTGACGATAATCGACTCTGTCGTCAGCATGTAGCCAACGACAACTTTGATTCCCATCAAAAGCATGAGAGCGGCAATCGAGATTGTCGCTAGGACAGTCTAGAACATGATTGTGCATGGCTTCATGTTGGGCCGAGAAATCAAAGGGGTTTGATGGGCCTGATGAGTTATGAATGAATTTTCTGCAAAGATGGTCAAAAATCCGCATCTACAGATAGATGCCTCTATTTTGAAGCTTCACTTTTTGACTCTGACATACATTAAAAGAAATAATAATTAGGTACATAGGGGATGCAAGTCCCGATGTTTATGCCTACAGTAAATTGTGAATTGAATGCTCGGGATTCTAGTATATCTTAATCATTAAAATTTTTTGTCGGCTTTAATTTGATGGATTCATCTCACGTCATCAATGCCTACGTGATTAATTTTGAAACAAGATTACATTTAATAATCAGAATGGAAAACCACCCATGTCATTGCCTCCATTCTCAAATTTTTCCCAGGGCATTCACATTTCTTGTAGCTACCTCTTGTAAGAGATTTCTTTTTTTGGGCATAATTTTTTCATCTATACAGATGGGCATTATGTCTTTTTAGATATTCATTCTAGCACTCAAAGTTTTTCTAAATTTAGCTGCAGCCACTTGTGTTTGTTGCTCTGTAGCTAAAACTATAACCTAAACTTTTAATAAGATTTTTTCTAAACATGTACAATCTTCAAGAAACCAATTGTGAGATGATCAAATTTTAAACCTTATGAAGAGGGAAAAAATGTCCATAAAATATACCATCTTGATGGCATTTAGAAATATTTCTAGATGAAGACTACTTATGATAGTGACAGATACCCTTGCTAATGCCCTCAAATCTTTCATTCTATAAGGAAAGAAATGCTACAATTAACCCTTTGTTAAACACATTGCCATATCTGCGAAGACTCCTCGTGCTACAGTGTAACCCTTTGTTAAACACATTGCCATATCTGCGAAGACTCCTCTTTTCACTTGTTCAAGAAGTTTGAATATTCCTTTTTAGCAACTAACACAATAAATGACCTAATGATTCACAATCAATGTGATAAAAAAGAAGGATAATAAATGCAATATTGCACCCACCATTTCTTGATTCATGACGATCGTCACTTGCAAAAATGAGACCTTAATGATGTGAACATGCAAATCTCCTTTTTTGATATGTTGAACATGCGAATCTTATTAGCAAGAGGAACAAAACTCTGATACACAACATGATAACTACCATGGAAATGAAACCCAGAAGTACCAGAGCTCTCTTCCCAGACCCCCCCAAGGCTCATCATTTCTACAACAACCCAAAGATCTCTTCCTCTCCCCCGGGACCTCTAAGCTTGATCCTTCTTGCCCTTGCAGTCCCCTTTCTCCTCATCATCAGAAGAGGACCCCGAGGGTGTGAGCGGGAACAGCTGCAACAACTTCGGCGGCTTCACCCTCGGCAGGGAAGGGTAGAGGTAGAACCCCTTCTCCGCGATTGCACGCTCCTCGTCTGTCATCTCGGCCGGTGAGGAAAGGGCTCCCGGGCTTAGCGGTGTCATGGGGCTAGGGTGGTTCCACTTCGGCATAGGTGGCAGCAGCGGCAGCCATGGGCAATGGTAGCGAAGGCAATGAAACTGGGGGAGAATAGGAACACGAGCGAAGTCGACGTTGATCTCGAGCTTCCGTATAGTCGGGCGCCTGTTTTGGAGATTGTCGATCGAGTGGTTGGTAGCAGCATCATTGGGTCGGACGAAGGAGGGTGCTGCAGAGACCCCCGTGTACCTCTGAACGAGCTCACGGAAGTTCTCAGGTGTAGCCTGCAGGAAGATGGTCGGCTCCGGTGGGAAGCCCTCGGAAGGAAAAGAGCACCTCGGCCTTTGCATTCCGAGCTTCACGCCGAATTCTCTAAAGAAAAAGAGAGTGATACAACACTGGAATAAGAGAGAGGATGACGGGAGAGGGGAGGATGGTGGGCACATTTGGAAGGTCTATGCTAAGATAGAGATGGGTGAATAAATAGGGTTATGCCGCAGTGCGTTACACTGAGCAAGACTTGTTGTTCGCTTCAATTTAATATCTGTGGGAGTGGGACCCACTCTAATTTAATATTTAGGGCGGACATCCCGCAGCGAGTAACAAACTTTTTCCAACTTTTCTCTCTTAAGGTTAATGTTTTGATAACGGGATAAGTCTGTGAGGGATAGGCCTTCCTCTCCTTCCTCTGCTTGAATAGTGTCTATTCGGCGGCTTTGGATTAATGGTGCATAAGCTACCAATCATATTTGAGATAGCATCTTAACCTGTTCTGTTTGATACTAGCTATATCTGACCTAACCCCTCAAGACTGCTTATTCACGTTGCTATTATGTGCATGGGAAGATATAAACACTAGCCTGAGATCTATGTCGCTACAGTCTGCTAGCAAAAAGATAGTGGAAGCTATCCCAAATAAGAGAAATCATGAAAGATGGAAAGGTAAAAAACTATTTTTTGCATATCAAAGCGCGCGGATAAATTATCCAGGAATAGCTTAACCTTTACCAAATGGCTCCGAGCGTTTCGAAAGGCTAGCTTGAAAGCTAGCGCTCCATGGACACAGTTTACGTCTTTTTTCCCTCTAAGTTAAAAGCTTGGATGAAGGGCTGGGATTATCCCATTTGGATGACATCCCAGTTTTAACGGAGGGGATCCTCATTCATGCCCGCGTGGAATGTGCCATGTCTTAATGGGCCCGGTTTAACATCCTTCTGTGTTAAGGAGAGAGGGAGAGAGAGAGATGGTCCTGCTAGTGGTGGGTGAGAGGGGTGAACCGGCAGACTGGGCCGGGATTAATCCATTTGGACGGACATCCTAATTTTACTGAAGCACATCTGCTTTTGTTTGCCCACGTGGAGCACCTCGTTTTTGTTTGGCTCTAATTCCCCACTTCTTCTATTAATACCATACATACACATACAAATATACATTAAGTGAGTGCTAAAAAAGGATGTGATACAGTTTGCTGCCTTGTTTTGACCTACTGGCCGTTTAAGTGGGAAGCGCCTAAATGCTGTTGAATCCCAGCTGGCCTCGGGTTGTGTGGCCTCACACGTTCCATGCATGGGTAGGTGCATGAAACCATGCAGCTTGACAACCGGAGATATCGGGAATTTTGATTTGTTATTTATTGGCCTCACACGTTCCATGCATGGGTAGGGTGCATGAAACCATGCAGCTTGACAACCGGAGATATCCAACAAGGTGATCCAACCATTCATTTGAATTTTAACAACGATTTGTTATTTATTGCACGTGACCCGTCTTTACTCTACAAAAGGATAGACTCTGCAACACATTAATCTGTATGAGATTGACATGAAATTGGCCGCGCACGAGACGGGTAAAAAGAGTTTTTCTTAAATTTTTTACCTTTTTAAGAAAACCTCGCTTGAAACTTCGCATTTGTATTTTACCCTTGACCTTTCCCCGGCCGCTGCCCACTTGCCTGCTTTCCCTTTTTATTCTCCTCTCTTCGTAACCAACCATCCTATATGGTGTGATACAAAAGTTGAGATACATTCTCTCTTGCTAGCAGATCAAAACAAGAGAGGAAGTAAAAACACCATTGTCTTTTAAATCTTGAGTCTAAAAGCATATTGCAAAGATAAAAAAAAATTATCGAATAATGTTATGTACGAATAGCGCGCGTTAACTTTCATTCCCTTGGTCCATGTTTAGTAACACTTTTTTTTCTTTTGCATTTTGATTTGTTGTGAAGCACATATATGACAAGTAAATATCGTAATAACGCACTAGTACGAATTCTATTATAAGCGAGGGTCGGCGAAGGAACCATCAACATTATGAATTTTAGGCCACGATTTGAACCATGGGCTTTTTACTGGCGGAGCCCAATTATTAAGGCGATGAATCAAGCTAATTTCTTGCCCGTTGCCCGTTCCAAGCCCACCAAATTTTCCCAGTGCACGAGCCACTCCTTTTTTCTTTCCTATCGGCAGTTCCCTTCTCCATTAATCCAACTTATCCTTCTTCTCCATTTGGGCTCGTCGGCGTGCTGCTTCTCCAGGGTAGCCATCGTCAACCACACTGCATTGCGACCACGTGTGTATCTCCAAGAACACAGGTACCTTTCTTGGACTCGGTCCTTTATCTTTAGGCCATGTTTGATATTTGGATAGATTGGAGATAGTAGGATAGATCTCCACTATATTTCCGATCTATCCAAATACCAAACATGGCCTTTTCTATGTAACAACCCCCTTTTGTTCTCATTCTACCATGTGTTTAAGCAGGGGCATCTTCCACATTTCTTTCTTCTTCTTCTCTCTTCCCATACTCTATTTTGGTTTTTACTACGTCAGGGGCATTCGGGGAGGGGGGGGGGGCATTGTCCTCCATCATGAGGGGCATATCTGTCATGTTCGAAACATCTAACATAGACGTGGGGGAGGGGAGGAAGGAGACGTCTCAACTGCCCGGTCAGACCAAGACCAATCTCTATGTCTGTTATCATGCTAGCAAGAAGAAACCCCTTCATGTTTTTCCTGAAGCTAATCATGTAATCCCTATACATCTACTCCGCCAGGTCCAAAAACAAGCAAGGAATTCATCATAGCATCATGCTCTACTATCCACATTCCAAAATAAAAATGAAAATCATAGCACCATGCTGAGGCATTTCATTAAGCATGTATATAGTTTCTAGTGAGTTGACATTCACAGCAAGAAAATGTGAAATTTTCGACAGACATTTTCTGTTAGAAATCCATTGGTAAAGGATTTACTGACAGATTTCTGATGGCAAACATCCATCGGATAGTTAGCTACAGAAATTAGTTTCGTTCGCAAATCTGTCAAAATCTCCGACGATACTTTCCATCGGTAAATTCTATTGGTAATTACCGACAGATAATTCCATCAAAAGCTATGAGAAATTTTCGACAGGCTCTTCCGTCAGTATTTCCGATAGTTTTCATCCATAGGAAAGTCGTCAACAATTGTCGACGGTTATTTTTATCAAAACTCTTGTCAATATTTTCGATAAAGTTTACAAGGGTTATTTTGTCAAAAATATTTTCGACTGAAAAGTTACCGACGGATATAACCATCGGTAAATCAGTCAAAAATTCTTCTTTTTTTTATATAATTTGTCAAAACACTTGTTTTAACACCAATTAAAACATAACAATATATAAAAAACATTCACAACAACAAATATCCATACAAATTTTATTTTAATAATAATATATCAAATTTTCACAGTATAATAAATCAAGAGAGAATTCCACATCGTCCATGTCCTCCTCATCCTCTCTGTCCAACTCACCCTCGCCACATACTAGAGGATCCTATACTACCAAAAAAAATAACAATAGATATATGAACACATAATTTATATTAAAATTAAATAATTTATTGTTTAAAATTTTGAAAGAAGAATTAGATGTGAACATGAATTCACTATGTTAATTCAGAGAATGGTTTTTTGAGCGTCGAGCTCAAACCAAGAATTTGATTTGAATTTTGTCAGTTCCCCCATGTCACTATCACCACTTCGTGTGTAGCAATCTTGATTTTTAAACTCAAAATAAAATAAAAGTTTTTAATTTAATAAATGAGATAAATATATTTAATTTGAATAAATGAGGAATAAGTGAAATAAAAAGAAATTTAAATCCTAACCCATTTAGTTAAAATAAAAATGGGTTGTATATATGAACCAAGCATGAAAGAATTGGCCCAAATATGAAGAGCCCATTATGGGAGGAGAAGTAATTAAGAAAAAATCATATCTAATTAATTAATAAATAGAAAGAGGTTAAAATAACTACTAAAACAAGTCAAATCTATCCTAAAAAGAGTCCTACACCTACCCTAAATCTTTACCCACGAAATTGGATCTGTTCCCAACCCTAATTAGGAGATAAATGCAAGGAGAGAAAGAGATAAATAAGGAAATTCGAATTATTAAGGAAAGAAGAGAGTTTTAGGAAAGAAGGACTCTTAAACTAAACCATACACACCCCAATTCGGCCCTAACACTATCTAGATCGTTTCTGGAGTTCTGGAGGCCGAAGGTGAAGGTTGTGGACACAGGGGGCAAGGAAAGGAAGGCTTGGAGCTAGGGTTTTCTTCTCTTTTCTTCGTCACCAAACAAGGGTTTTCATTTCACCATGAAAAAGATAGGCAATCTCTCAAGCTTAAACTGTGTAAAAATTACCTTAGGTAGTCTTCATGATCCCCTTTGAAAGCCCTCTAGTTTCGCTCTTTTTCATTCATCCATGAGAGCGAATTAAATGTTCCAATCCCTGTCATATCCATGCACCTGAGCCCCCTTGTTTGCTTTGAAACCTTGCATGTGCTTGATTCCATGTCCTGAATTAAATCTCATAAATACTACTTGCTATTACCTTTCAAACGCCCCTATTTGCCCTAATTTTCATCTTGTGTCATGGCGAATTAAATCATTGTTCTTGACTGTGCATGTTTAGGTTAACGAAAAAATAACCTAGTCAAAGCATGCTCTATACATGACTATTTTCTAATTAATCGTGCCCTATGATAGATTTCCATGTCTACTTTTGATTAAAATTAGTTTCATGATTTATGAATCACTGTGTGATTTTATTCAGATTTTAGAAGTGCTATGTATCATGCATTAGAGGGAAGGAACCCACCCCAAAAGGGAGAAAATATCCTTTTCTGAGTTTGGGCCACCCCCTGAGATCGCGGCAGCCCGATGCGTCGTGACCTCAAGAGGGGGTCACGACAAGGTGGACCGTTGCAATCTGATCACGACGGGACGACATGTCGCGACATGCCCCGGTTCATCCCAATGCCGGTTCAACAGATCGAGCCTTGTAAGGGCGTCGCGATAGCCTTAACGCGACACCCCTGTGGGCCGCGACCTAGATTCTCTAATCGCGCCAGCCACTGGCGTCGTGACCTGATTGCGACACCCTTATGCGTCGCGACCTGACTGTCATGGCTAGAACCTAGTTTTTACTTATATACCCTGCTCTAATTGCTATTTAGACATTATTTAGCCTCAATTAAACACTGTTATGAATAATCCGATCTGAATAATTATTAATGGGCAATAATATTATAAATTTAGTCAATTTAAAAGCTATGTGCACAATCTTTCTTATCCTCTTGATTTCTTACACATGCACACACTAAACATTCATGATTGCCATTAAACCCTATTTATTTACGCAATAATGTATCTGGTAATTTAGAGAAATAAATTACTAAATTCCCTATTTTAAATAATTACACTTGTCTTCGTTTTACTCGCGTGCTTTATTTATATCGATCTCCCTCGGCCTTCGAGCACTCGAGGCACAACGGACTTTAGTTTTACACAATTTCTCTTGACATGGACCACCTCTCCACCGGGAAGACTCCTGACTGGACCAAAGAATCTTTGTCAAGGCCTCCGTAAGTCTTCTTGGCTTTGGCGCATGTCCTTAGCCGACGAGCTAGTTGTACCTTAAATCATGTTACACCCTTAGGGATCAGTACGATCCAAACGGCCTTAGTGAGTTCTCTCTTACCTCGTGATCATGCCGGACCATCTGGCCCGTGTTCATAGCACGACTAGTGGGCGGTGGTGATTTCTACCAAATTGCCGGTACCCGACCTGGTACTGTGCAACTGTTACTATCGTGATTTAACGACGTTTTACGATTATACCTATCTCATCTACTATCTCGTTACTCTCATCTGTTCAATTTCACTCTATACTCTCATCTATTTCGTCTATTACTCTCATCTTTTCTTGGTACTCTATTTGGCCATACAATTGATTGTCAAGAATAATAAACAAGTGCTATATGCCAGTGAGCCCGGTCTGGTCCTGGGGAGAGCTCCCGAAGAGTGTTATTTTCTTGCAAGGGTTACATGATCAGGATGTGTTCGGCATGCATCCAGTGCCATTTAACACTATAACAATTAAACGTTGATAATCAAAGTGCTATCTACTCAAGTGCTATACAAGTGCTATCATTATATGCTATTATCGTTACATGACCATTCTATTATCATTATTGTTGTGCTATTTTCACTAAACTAGTGCTATTGGTCTCTTTCTATCGTTACTTGCTCTATATGACTATACTCATTCATTACCCTGCCATTTAAGACATTATTTATTTAAAGCATGCTTGTTCTCATGAGATATTAAGTCCTACTGAGCGTTATTCGCTCATCCTGCGTGTTTATTTCATGTGTTCAGGTGAGTCGGATGGATATTGCCCACATTCACGAGGATGGTACTGATGAGGATGTTGCTCAAGAGTGACCCGATCAGCTATCATGGCGTAGTAGTTAGTTAGTTTAGTAGTCAATCAGTCAGTATGTAATAGATTGGATTTGAATAAAATACTCTGGGCCCTACTTATGGCTCTGATCAGTTGATGTAATAATTAGGTCATGATTTGATGGAATATTAATGAAATTGGAGGTTATTTGATATTATTCCTGTAACACCCTGGCCCCCTTGGGCCCTTGGCCCCGTCCTCTGGGTCGTGGCAGGGCGACTGTCGCGACGTGGTTCCGATCGCGTCGAGTTCTGGTTCTGCTTAGGATTGCGACAGGGGGTATGTCGCCTTCTTGAAGACGACATACCCACTGTCGCCTTCTGGTTTGATGGATGGAGCCAAGGGGTATGTCGCCTTCTTGAAGGCGACATGGCCTATGTCGCCTTCCCATCGCGTCGCCCCAGACGCAGTCTGACAGACGTGAGAGGCGTCCTTTGTGTCAGTACGGCTCTGGCGGTGTCGGGTGAATGCGACAAGATGGCTATCGCCTTCACTTTTTCGAATTCGAAGATTTGACCGTTGTCAGTGGGTTGCGACAGGGGGTATGTCGCCTTCTTGAAGACGACATACCCACTGTCGCCTTCTGGTTTGATGGATGGCGACATGGGGGTATGTCGCCTTCTCAGCTCCGCGGGCTTAAAGCCCGGGCGCTCGAGCCCTTCCCCCTCTCTCGCGCCTCTCCTTTCCCCCTCTCTTTCCCTCGCCCTCTCGGAGTTTTCCGGCGGTTTTGGGGTGCCTCCCCCGTGTTGAGGCGGCCGTGCTGAGGAGGGTGTCGCTCCGTTCGTGCAGGGGTCGTGTTCGTGCCGTGCGGTGCGAGGAGGAGACGTTTCTACCTACGAGAAGGCCCCAGCGGGTGCGTTCTTCGCGTGGAGGTAGGGATGCCCAACCTTCTCGCCCTAAGCATGATCCCCTCCCCGTCTAGACCGTGGTTCTCGTGTGGTTGGGGTTTGGGGAGTGTGAGAACTCCATGCTCGTGTGAGTGAGGTTTTCCTCCGAGCGTAGAGTCCATGTTCTTGGGGTGTTTGAGGGTGGTTTGTGTGTTTAATGAGTTTCTAGCATGATAAGCATGCTCCCCTCCCCCGTGTGTAGTGTTTCTCCTGTTTCGGGGAGGTTCCCGGAAGAAGAGTCTCCGGAACCCCCGGCTGGCCTAAAGGCGACATACCCTGTGTTGCCTTCTAACTGGTAAAGCGACATCCCCTATGTCGCCTTCTTGAAGGCGACAGGGCCTATGTCGCCTTCGCAGTTCCGCCACCTGACTGGTAAAGCGACACCCCCTCTGTCGCCTTCTTGAAGGCGACAGGGTCTATGTCGCCTTCTCAGTCCAGAGGCAGATTGTGCTTCCGCCGCTTCCGTTTTCACTTTACTGTACCCGTGGCACCTGTGCTAGTTCCCTAGTACGGTCTCACACTAGTCGTTCGCCCGGTGCGCGGCACTTGAGGGCTTGTCCCGTGCGAGAGGTTGTTACCGTTACCTGGGACCCCCGTCCTCGGGAGCCTGTTGAGGGAGTACTCCGGGCTATGAGTGTGCTCGAGTTGGCAGCCACCAGACGGACTCTGGAGCTGAGGGGAAAACGGTGGTTAGGACAGTGGCGTGTGAGTCGCTTGCAGAGCTCTCGTGGTTGGTCTGGGACGCCGAGGACAGTTTGGAGTTCTACCCGGCGCAGGCCAGTCAGTCCTTCTTCTCACCGCCTCGCTCCCTATGGCCCCGGAACCGTTTGGAGAGGTCAGGCGTGGGACCGTAGTCTGGCCAGACTACGCGGTTACTGTTGTTGTACTTGTGTTCCTACCTCGCTCTGACGAGACGTGAGGGTCAGGACCTAGGTCGAGGATAAGACGTCTGTGGACGCACCTGACCGTCTGACTAGTGGTGTTGTTCCCATAGCTAGTGTTCCTTGTCCAGGCGGAGTTCCCTCCGTCTATGTTTTACTAGCTGTGTGGTGGTCACGACGAGCAGTTGTACGGAGTTTCCGACCGAGAGTACTTTCCGTACCGTGTTAGCTTTAGCTTCGCTTCCGCACTTCCTTTTGTAGGTAGAAAGATATAAACTGCCGTCTTTCCTTTATTAATAATTGTATATGTTCCTCTGCCTGTTTAGAGCCAGTAGGAGATTAGTAGTCCCTACTGAGCTTCTGTTGTGAAGCTCATCCCTCTGTTTTCCAGGTGAGTCTTCTCAGCAGTGGCAGGGTGCGCGTCGGGCGGAGGAGACGGGGAGGTAGTCTTGGTCCCCGTAGCTAGCAGTGGTTCCCCCTCTCAGTGTACGTCACCCTCGGGGTATGCCCCTAAGGGACTTGTCTCTCCCCTTTCCTTACTTGTACTAGCGTGCGTGCGTTGGGAACTGTACTTAGAGCGGTACACAGCAGTCTCGCTCTCCTTTCTGTTTCCGCCTGTACGCTTCTAGTTTAGTAGTTGACGTTTACTTCCGTTACATATCCTGTCAGACGCGTGTTATAGCCCTTCCGGGTCCCTCTGGTCCGTGGGGGGCGACTGTGAAAATCGGGTCCTCGGCGTGGGCCGAGGGTTGGGTTCTCGGGTCGTTACAATTGGTATCAGAGCTTGGTCTGACAGGACTTGTAGTGGATCTAAACTGCAACAGTAAGTCCCAACAATAGTACAAGTACACTGCTAGCCACCCGAGAGGTATTTGTAACCTTTGTCAGTTGTGTTGCCGTGTAGGTCATGGCTCCGCGTAGGCACAGTCAGGCTAGGCAGCTGGTTGAGCAGCAAGATGAGTCCGATATGCCCGCTCAGGGGCAGGTTCAGGAGGAGGTGTCCGTGGAGGAGTCAGTGGCACAACCTCAGGGTGCACAGGCAGCAGTAGCAGAGGCAGCGGCAGCAGGTGGGTAGCAGCAGGAGTACCACCCTCAGCCTCAGCAGTATGCAGACTGGTTTCCCATGGCCGAGCAGTTCTTCAGAGCTATGTACCAGGGAGCGTGGCAGCCCGGGCAGGTAGCAGTAGGTGGTCAGTTTCCAGTACCTCCCCCATCCGTACCAGAGGAGCAGGAGGTGGAGCCAGAGGTGGAGCAGCCAGTCCACCAGCAGCGGTCAGGTACTGGGAGTACCCGGTCCGGTCAGCGGAGGGCAGCGGTGTCGGAGGCAAGGACCGCTCTCCTTGAGAGGTTCCTGCGTCTTTGCCCACCGATGTTCCACGGTGAGTATGATCCAGATAAGGCAGAGAGCTGGACCCATGAGTTGGAGCGCATCTTCGAGACTATGGAGTGCGCTGAGGAGGACCAGGTTCGTCTGGCAGTGTACCAGCTCAAGGGAGCAGCCCATGAGTGGTGGAGAGTTCAGAGGCAGACTCACTTCCAGGGGCAGCGGTTGGACCAGATCTCCTGGCAGCAGTTTTTAGAGGTCTTCCACGGCGAGTACTTCCCCGACTACGCTCGACGTGAGAGACGGGACTAGTTCCACGAGTTGGTGCAAGGCGACCTCACAATTTCTCAGTACCACCAGAGGTTTGTCCGGTTGTTGAGGCATGTGCCTCATGTAGCAGGCAGTGACCAGGCTTGTGCAGAGAGGTTTATAGTAGGGCTGAGACCAGACCTGAGGTGGGGTGTGACGGCACACATGTGTACCACCTTGAGAGAGGCCGTGGCGAAGGCCACTGCCTTGGATAGGGAGGCTTGGCAGCCTCAGCAGTAGCAGGGAGGAGCCTCTTCCAGGTCCTCGCCGTACCAGCGTTTAGCAGGCAGCCGCGGTAGTGCGACTTCCTCTTCCTCAGGCTCGGGAAGTTCCGGTAGCTCTGGAATTCGCTCGCAGTTCAGGAAGTTGTCTACTCGCGGGGGTGGACGAAGCCGTCAACAGAGGTGTCAGTCCAGGTTTGCAGAGCAGTCAGTACAGCAGGGTGCTGAGCAGGGTAGTCAGGAGCAAGTGTGCTACACTTGTGGCTTGCCAGGCCACTTTAGGAGGGATTGCCCTAGGGGGCAAGCTCCGCAGCAGCAGCCGCCAGTGCAGTACGCGCAGCAGCCACCTCAGTACCAGTACCCTCCCCAGCAGCAGGCACCGCATCACCAGCAGAGAGAGCAGTACCAGCAGCAGGTTCAGCAGTTCCCGCAGCCGCAGCAGTACCAGCCGTACCAGCAGCAGCAGCAGTTTCCTCAGCACCAGCAGTCGCCGCAGCAGCAGCCCCAGCAGACGCCGCAGCGTGGACGTGGTCGTGGTCGCGTGATGGCGCTCACCCAGGAGCAGGCAGAGGCATCGAACCTAGTGATAGGTACTCTACCTATCCTTGGCAGAGCTGCTCGTGTTTTGGTTAATCCCGGTGCTTCCTTGTGTTTTGCTTCCGAGGAGTTTTATGAGTCTCTTGCTTGTCACACACCCGAGAGACAGTGTGACGTGATGGTCGATCTCCCGTCCAGTGACTATATGCGTTCCTTCAGTTACCTGGAGGGTGTGACAGTCGAGGTTGAGGGTCACCAGTTGCCGGCCAGGTTGTACGTGCTGCAGCTTTGCGACTTCGACGTCATCCTGGGCATGGACTGGTTGGAGGCTCACTCAGCCGTGGTTGATTGTCAGAGGAAGACCATTCGGTTCGAGATACCTGGAGCACCTGTTCTCTGCTTTCGAGGTATCCGGTCTACCCTTCGGCCGTTCATTTCTTTCTGTAAGGCTCGTCATTTGATCCGTGATGGCTGTGTTGCTTACCTTGCTTCGGTTTGTTCCTTGGAGCCTAGCGGGTCTTCAGTTTTTGATGTGCCAGTTGTTTTTGAATTTTTTGATGTGTTTCCGGAGGATCTACCTGGGTTGCCGCCTGAGCGAGAGGTAGAGTTCTCCATCGAGCTTTTGCCTGGTACGATGCCTTTGTCCAAGGCACCTTATCGGATGGCCCCGACGGAGCTGCGTGAGTTGAAGCGCCAGCTGCAAGAGTTGCTTGAGTTGGGCTTCATTCGTCCGAGCCGTTCGCCATGGGGCGCGCCTGTTTTGTTCGTGAGAAAGAAGGATGGTAGTCTTCATTTGTGCATCGATTATCGGCAGTTGTACCAGGTCACTGTGAAGAACAGGTACCCGTTGCCGAGAATTGATGATTTGTTTGATCAGTTGCAATCGGCCCGAGTTTTCTCGAAGATCGACTTAAGATCCGGCTACTATCAGCTGCGGATCAGAGAGTCGGATGTTGGTTTGACGGCTTTCCGTTCTAGGTACAGTCACTTTGAGTTCGTCGTGATGTCGTTTGGGCTGACGAACGCACCCGCTGCATTCATGGATTTGATGCATAGAGTGTTCAGTGAGTACTTAGATCGCTTTGTGGTTGTTTTTGTTGATGATATTCTGGTCTACTCGGCTTCTGAAGAGGAGCACGAGGAGCATCTGAGGATCGTGCTAGAGACCCTGCGGAGTCACCATCTTTACGCCAAGTTCGACAAGTGCGAATTTTGGCTGAGCGAGGTGCACTTCCTCGGGCACGTGATCTCGGGTTCTGGTGTGGCGGTGGATCCGGCCAAGGTTGAGGTAGTGTTGTCTTGGGAGCAGCCCACATCAGTTGCAGAGGTCCACAGTTTTCTGGGTCTGGCAGGTTACTACCGGAGGTTCATTAAGGATTTCGCCAAGATTGCAGCACCATTGACTCGGTTGACGAGGCAGGACACCAGGTTTGTTTGGTCAGAGGACTGTGAGCAGAGTTTCTTGGAGCTGAAGACGAGGTTGACTTCATCGCCAGTGTTGGTCTTGCCGTCGGGCACCGGTGGGTTCGTGGTTTACATCGATGCGTCGAGGTCAGGTTTGGGTGCCGTGCTGATGCAGCATGGTGGGGTCATTTCTAATGCTTCTCGGCAGCTCAAGAAGCATGAGGAGAACTATCCCACCCATGACTTGGAGCTGGCAGCAGTGGTGTATGCTCTCAAGTTGTGGAGGCACTACCTGTATGGAGAGGCTTTTCAGATCTTCACCGATCTCCAGAGTTTACAGTATATCTTTACCCAGAGGGATTTGAACTTGAGGCAGCGCCGTTGGATGGAGTATTTGAAGGACTACGACCTAACCCTCTCCTATCATCCAGGAAGAGCTAACGTCATAGCCGATGCTTTGAGTAGGCGCGTGCGCTTGAGTTCGCTGATGGTCAGAGAGTGGAGGCTGTTCGAGGAGCTGTCCCAGGGAGTGTTCGTTCCGTCGAGGACCAGAGACCGTGCAGTGGTGAGCAGTTTGTCAGTCAGTCCGTCGGTGTTCCGACAGGTGTTGCAGGCCCAGCAGGCAGACCCTCAGTTGGTAGACGTTTTGCAGATGCCAGATGTGGAGCTCGTCAAGGACAGCGAGGTCAGATTCAGAGGCCGCTTGTACGTTCCTGAGGAGGCGCGCCAGGTGGTTTTGTCAGAGGCTCACAGGTCGAGGTATGTCGTTCATCCTGGCTCCACCAAGATGTACCATTGCTTGAGGAGGTCCTTCTGGTGGCCAGGGATGAAGAGGGGTGTGGCAGAGTTTGTTGCCCGGTGCCTTACCTGTCAACAGGTGAAGGCCGAGCACCAGCGTCCTGGTGGTGAGCTGCAGCCATTGCCCATTCCTGAGTGGAAGTGGGACGACATCACCATAGACTTTGTGGTTGGTTTGCCCCGTACCCCGCAGACGCACGATGGTATCTGGGTGATCGTGGATCGTTTGACCAAGGCAGCGCATTTTCTTTCGATCAGAATGTCGTGGTCAGTGGACAGGTTAGCCAGGCTGTACGTGGACAGAGTTGTTTCGTTGCACGGGATCCCAGTTTCAGTCGTTTCCGACAGAGATCCGAGGTTCACGTCAGGGTTTTGGCGCAGTCTTCAGAGAGCACTGGGTACAGAGTTGAAGTTCAGCACAGCGTACCACCCGCAGACAGACGGTCAGTCAGAGCGGACCATTCGGACACTGGAGGATATGTTGAGAGCGTGCTGTTTGGACTGGAGCGGCAATTGGGAGTCTCACCTTCTGATGGTAGAGTTCGCATATAACAACAGTTATCACTCGAGCATCGGAATGGCACCATACGAGGCCTTGTACGGTCGCCCGTGCAGGACTCCGCTTCACTGGTTCGAGGTTGGTGAGAGGCAGCTTTTGGGGCCAGAGTTAGTGCAGCAGTGTCCAGAGACAGTCAGTTTGGTCAGGCAGAGGCTTCGGGCAGCACAGAGCAGGCAGAAGAGTTATGCGGATGTCCGCAGAAGACCGCTAGAGTTCAGCGTCGGTGACCTGGTCTTCCTGTGGGTCTCGCCGACCAAAGGGGTCATGAGGTTTGGTAAGAGGGGAAAGCTCAGTCCCAGATATATTGGGCCCTTCCCCATTTCTGAGAGGGTCGGCGAGGTGGCGTATAGGCTGAGTCTTCCGGCAGAGCTAGCAGGTGTGCACAGTGTTTTCCACGTTTCGCAACTCAGAAGGTACGTCGCAGATCCTTCGCACGTGTTGGACTACTCGCAGCTAGAGGTAGCGCCAGATTTGTCAGTGCCAGAGCACCCAGTTAGTGTTGTCGACCACAGAGTTCAGCAGTTGCGCAGGAAGCAGATTCCGCTAGTTAAGGTCGTTTGGCAAAACCGTGTCGGTGGCGAGGCCACCTGGGAGCGCGAGGATGAGATGCAGGAGCAGTTTCCTCACTTGTTTGATTGATCGATATGTGGTGATCTCCCCTTTTGCCGTCTTCCGGGTTGTGTAAGACCCTTGATTTTCACCTTGTTTGTTTAAATATATGTATGTGCGTATAAGTGTGTACTATTGATGTATAGATTATATTGTATAAGTATTTATGTATACAAATTTCATGAATGAGTATTATTGAAATGTACATAGTATATTCAAGTATGTACATATATATATATATTTAAGTGTGTAGTATTATAAACTCTGCATAATTAAAGTAAGTTTTGTCGGCCAGTCGGCGTCCACATCGGCTGACGCTGACCATGGGTAGGCGGCAATATCGATGGACGCCCATTTTTGGATAGGCGACCATGGATATGGACGCCAATATCCCAGATCTGTTACGTTTTCAGATCCGGAAACGCCTCCGGAAATTGAGCCTCTTGTTTTGGAAACCCTTCCCAACGGCTCTAAGACTTACCCCTTTAACCTATCCGACCCCAACCCTTTATAATATCCAAATTTCGGCCAGATCCACCCCTTTTGGCTCTTGGGTCAAAAACCTATCTTCTCTAAGCAAAACCCTAACTTGAATCTGAAAGATCCGGCTTCGGGAGGTTTCGTCTGGCGATCTACATCAACTGGTGTCGACCTTGAACATCCGGGAACGACTCCCCACGCTGGTGTGCTGTGAAGATCAACAGAAGACCCGAAGAAGGAGGGATTTGGAGACTCTTTGGCACTGGCCGAGGAGGGCTTCTCCGGCTTAAATCGTCGTTGGTAGATTTTACAGAAGGCAAGTACCCCATTCACATTAACCCTACATGTGTCTAGTATGTCCCAAGAATTTTTCAGATTTTTCTCGTGTCCTGGAACCCCCCTTTCAAGTGGTTTATTGGCCTTCAGTCTATGTTTGTGCAGACAGGATATTAACGGCAAGATCCCTTGCCACTAATATCATGTGTTGGCGGCATCATATAATGCCGTTAACCTATAGACGGCTACCCTATGCCGTCGAGTTCTTCAGACTGCAACAGTGTGCAAGTCTGTCCTTATATGAGCTAGTTTTCGAGTTTTTCCGCATGAGGATATATGGTAAAATTTCATATAATATGTAAATATATATGTTTAGTTGTACTGTGAGTTATTGTGCATTTTTAGAATTTTCACTAATTATTAGAATTCTTGGAATGTGCTACCAACAAAAGTTTAATCTTGGAAAATGTCGTTTATGAAATATGTGTAGAAATTAATTGTCATAAATTTTCTGTACATTGTTCATAAGATTTGATGCATGATATAAAAATTTGAGCAATTTATAATATCTGTACAGTTTATTAAATTTTCTGAACCAAAAAATAGTTAATATGTCTACTCAATGCATAAAAGTTAAGAATTCTTGTGAAACTAGTTAAATTCCTAAAAATTGTGATAAAAATTGTACTATCAGTATTCATGTATGAAATAAATTGTGAATCCGAATAATAAAAATTTGTGTCAGTTTGACTGTTTTATAGTTGATATCCGCACTGTTAGAATTTTCAGAAAATATGTGTAACTCAGAAAAATGCAAATTTTGGTATGCATGATGGTTAAACTGTGATGAATTACTGGTTAAATTTCTGTACTGAACAGATGATAGTAGCTATATAAACTTGTTTTATGTTAGATTTTCATAATTAATACATGCTAATATGATTAATGTTCAATTTTGCAAAAATTTCAGCATGATTGGAATTGTTGTAAAAATTTGATTAATACTGATAACAGTAGTACCATGCTAGGTAATATTGAAGAATGTAAATGTGTGAACATGAGGTGAATGCGTGATTATTTTGTGTTTAAAAATGTGTTGAAATTGAGAAAATGTATTAATATGCCAATGGGTGACACTGCTACCTTAGAGGGCTGTGGAACTGTACTGTGGTAAAGTCCCACGGGAAAGTTCAAAATGTGTGATGTCCCATGGGCATTGGGATTAAATCCTGGAGGCGAACAAGTATCGCTGGTTAGGGTGGAGAGTGCTTCTCCCGGTTCTGCGCAGTAACTAAGATTAATCACTGGAATGCCTAGGTGATTGATATGTGATGTGATTAGTGTGTGTCCTTCTAAAGTGGTTTGGGCTATGTGTCACGGCATTAAGTGAAAGCGAAAATGTGTTTAAGTGAAAGAAATGTGTAAATTGTGAACCTGTGTAAGTGAATATGTGTTCATAAAATTCTTATGAAAGCATGCAAAATGATAAGTTTCTTATGAATGTGACGTGATAGTAGTAAAACAGCGAGCTTTTCACTAATATGAATGTGTTAACTATGTGTACAATTGTCTTAGAATTCATGTTAAATTAGTTGTTATGAAATGTGTAAATATTGTGTAAAATGATCAACATGTGGCATATGAATGATTGAATGAAATCAGTTTAGCATAGTGAAAAGTGTAGAAAGCATGTGATAGGATTTGTTTATTGTGTATAAAAAAACTAAATCCTCTGTGAAAAATGTGTAGAAATCACGAATAGGCTTTTATTGAGAAATTGTCACTTCCATGCATTATGTGTAAATGATGTAGCTTAAGGTTATGGATATTACTTGATGCATGTATGCTTAGTGTGCTGGTGTTACTTGTTGAGTTCTTTTGAACTCATTCTTGCTTCGGCGTACAGGTGCAGACGTTTCTACTTCTTCCGAGGAGATTGTTAGGAGCGACTCGGAGCGAGAGTAGGAGATATTGTTGTGGAGTTAGTATTGGAATTTTCTTTTCTTCATAGTATGTAATAAAGACTCTGCGTAGTCTCATGTGGACAATGTATTTATTTTATTTCAGTTATGAATAATTAACTCTCTTTCCTCCTATACGGACTGTGAATAGAATGTGGATGATGGAATAAAATTTCTTTTCAGTTCTTTAAATTCCGCTGTCATGAGATATATTATATTTGTGTATGTTTCAGCCTATTATACTAGTGTTGGGTAAATGTCCCACTGTAGTGATACCTTTTATATCGATGTGGGTTGGTGGAACCGTACCGATATGAGAGGGTCGTTACAGGTTGAGACCGAGTTGTTTTCATTTCGAGGACGAAATGTCTTAAGGAGGGAGGGTTGTAACACCTCCGCCCCCTTGGGGCCTTGGTCCCGTCCTCTGGGTCGTGGCAGGGCGACTGTCGCGACGTGGTTCCGATCGCGTCGAGTTCTGGTTCTGCTTAGGATTGCGATAGGGGGTATGTCGCCTTCTTGAAGACGACATACCCACTGTCGACTTCTGGTTTGATGGATGGCGCCAAGGGGTATGTCGCCTTCTTGAAGACGACATGGCCTATGTCGCCTTCCCATTGCGTCGCCCCAGACGCAGTCTGACAGACGTGAGAGGCGTCCTTTGTGTCAGTACGGCTCTGGCGGTGTCGGGTGAACGCGACAAGATGGCTGTCGCCTTCACTTTTTTGAATTCCAAGATTTGACCGTTGTCAGTGGGTTGCGACAGGGGGTATGTCGCCTTCTTGAAGACGACATACCCACTGTCGCCTTCTGGTTTGATGGATGGCGACATGGGGGTATGTCGCCTTCTCAGCTCCGCGGGCTTAAAGCCCGGGCGCCCGAGCCCTTCCCCCTCTCTCACGCCTCTCCTTTCCCCCTCTCTTTCCCTCGCCCTCTCGGAGTTTTCCGGCGGTTTTGGGGTGCCTCCCCCGTGTTGAGGCGGCCGTGCTGAGGAGGGTGTCGCTCCGTTCGTGCAGGGGTCGTGTTAGTGCCGTGCGGTGCGAGGAGGAGACGTTTCTACCTACGAGAAGGCCCCAACAGGTGCGTTCTTCGCGTGGAGGTAGGGATGCCCAACCTTCTCGCACTAAGCATGATCCCCTCCCCGTCTAGACCGTGGTTCTCGTATGGTTGGGGTTTGGGGAGTGTGAGAACTCCATGCTCGTGTGAGTGAGGTTTTCCTCCGAGCGTAAAGTCCATGTTCTTGGGGTGTTTGAGGGTGGTTTGTGTGTTTAATGAGTTTCTAGCATGATAATCATGCTCCCCTCCCCCGTGTGTAGTGTTTCTCCCGTTTCGGGGAGGTTCCCGGAAGAAGAGTCTCCGGAACCCCCGGCTGGCCTGAAGGCGACATACCCTGTGTCGCCTTCTGACTGGTAAAGCGACATCCTCTATGTCGCCTTCTTGAAGGCGACAGGGCCTATGTCACCTTCGCAGTTCCGCCACTTGACTGGTAAAGCGACACCCCCTCTGTCGCCTTCTTGAAGGCGACAGGGTCTATGTCGCCTTCTCAGTCTAGAGGCAGATTGTGCTTCCGCCGCTTCTGTTTTCACTTTACTGTACCCGTGGCACCTGTGCTAGTTCCCTAGTACGGTCTCACACTAGTTGTTTGCCCGGTGCGCGGCACTTGAGGGCTTGTCCCGTGCGAGAGGTTGTTACCGTTACCTGGGACCCCCGTCCTCGGGAGCCTGTTGAGGGAGTACTCCGGGCTACGAGTGTGCTCGAGTTGGCAGCCACCAGGCGGACTCTGGAGCTGAGGGGAAAACGGTGGTTAGGATAGTGGCGTGTGAGTCGCTTGCAGAGCTCTCGTGGTTGGTCTGGGACGCCGAGGACAGTTTGGAGTTCTACCCGGCGCAGGCCAGTCAGTCCTTCTTCTCACCGCCTCGCTCCCTACGGCCCAAAAACCGTTTGGAGAGGTCAGGCGTGGGACCGTAGTCCGGCCAGACTACGGCAGTTACTGTTGTTGTACTTGTGTTCCTACCTCGCTCTGACGAGACGTGAGGGTCAGGACCTAGGTCGAGGATAAGATGTCTGTGGACGCACCTGACCGTCTGACTAGTGGTGTTGTTCCCGTAGCTAGTGTTCCTTGTCCAGGCGGAGTTCCCTCCGTCTATGTTTTACTAGCCGTGTGGTGGTCACGACGAGCAGTCGTACGGAGTTTCCGACCGAGAGTACTTTCCGTACCGTGTTAGCTTTAGCTTCGCTTCCGCACTTCCTTTTGTAGGTAGAAAGATATAAACTGCCGTCTTTCCTTTATTAATAATTGTATATGTTCCTCTGCCTGTTTAGAGCCAGTAGGAGATTGGTAGTCCCTACTGAGCTTCTGTTGTGAAGCTCATCCCTCTGTTTTCCAGGTGAGTCTTCCCAGCAGCGGCAGGGTGCGCGTCGGGCGGGGGAGACGGGGCGGTAGTCTTGGTCCCCGTAGCTAGCAGTGGTTCCCCCTCTCAGTGTACGTCACCCTCGGGGTATGCCCCTAAGGGACTTGTCTCTCCCCTTTCCTTACTTGTACTAGAGTGCGTGCGTTGGGACTGTACTTAGAGCGGTACACAGCTATGACGGAACGCCTCGGCCAAGCTCGTTAAACCGATAACGTACTTAATCTGAGTCCGCCTCCCGTGAACGGGCCGAAGCCTCGCAAGGGATACCAAATCACAGTCCGTGTAAACATAAAGGAACACACCATTATATATATATAATTTACAAGTTACATAGCCAAATTTCCACAAAACTGAAAAGAAGTACAAGAGCCTGGGGCATACCCTGAGGTACAACTGAAGAAAGTAAACAACTAACTAAACTACACTGCTGGAGTACTACATAGTTGAAACTACACCGCTGGAGGTACTGACCCTGCACCGCTACGGCACGGCCCTGAGCTGGACGACGGTCGTGAAACGTCCTCCTCGCTCTCACCTGTGGGGGTAGGGGTGAGCCTCTCTAGTCACTGGCTCAGTAGGGAACTCCCCCAACACCGAGCAAACCAAAACCACAGGTACGAAAGCAGTAAACAATACCAACAATTTATAGAACAGCTAAATAGGATATTGAAGTTGTAAAAGTACTCACCGTCTGCCGACTACGAGAAACAACAGTAATAATTAAACGGCAAACCAGTACAGGTGTACAAGCTAAAGTAGAGACAGCCAACACGAGCCACGTGAACTGGTTCGCGACACCAGAAACTGACTCGGACAACTAACACAGGTCTACCTCTCAGTCTCGCAGCCACGGACGAAAGGTCCAGCTGCCGCTCCACGTAAAAAGGTCAAGCAACTGTGGAGACCAACTAAACACCACCACCTGCAGACCACACGGTCGCAGGCCCATGCCTGACACCTCAGGAGACCCTGGCCCGGGCTCTCTAGAGTGAGGCACTGGAAAGGACTAGCTGGGGACCAGTGTCGACTACTGGTGTCCGTACCCCCAACTACGAGCGCGCTACAAGTGACTAAAAACAAACTCAAGTGTCACTGTCCCACTGTCGTCTTTCCCTCAGCCGGACGTGCAACTCAAACACAAGAGTGAGGGTGTCCAGGTCAGACGACACAGACCTCAACGGTACAACACAAGTACCGGGACAAAGCCCCGAGCTAACAGCCTGGCTCACAAAGAACCTGGGGCACCCAACTGGAGAGGTAACCACGGTAGGCGTCGTACTACTTGCCACGTACACAGAACCACGTGCACGTCACACACAAACCACGTGAAACCTCACGTAAACCACAAGTAACACTGGTCCACTACACGTGAACCCGACTGACTCGCGTAAACACGCGCAGTCACGAGAGTAAGTAACTAATAGCATACCTTATATGCTAAACACAAGAACCCTGTGCACTCAGTGCACCTCATGTGTCAACACACATGCATTATCGATAAATACTGTAATCAGTCATTTCTGTTTATAACCATAGGTGGCAACATCGACTGCCGCTTACAACAAGTCAACGGCAAGGACCTGGCCGTTAACATCCTGGCTGAGGAGCTTGGCGACAAACGATGTTGACGCCAAGTTCCCCGGCCTTAAACCCTGCAGAAACCCTAATCCGGCTCTGCAGGCTTTCCAACCGTTCTAACTACAGAAAAACATATAGAAACGATTCTTTTAACATGCTGGAACCCAACATAACCCATTACAACATGCTTCGTACACTAAATTACTCAAACCACCCATTATCCCCGCATGGTGCAACTTTATCCGAAAATGCATTATCATGTTGATTCAGGTGGTTACGATGTGTTTTAATGTTTCTACGGAGCTAAACGGGTTCGTCCCCTACCTCAGAACGCGCTAGAACCTCCCGCAATCACCCGGTTCACGCCGAGCCCTCCACGAGCTCCCACGGGAATTGCACCACGATATGGCGTTTCCTCGCGCAATTCGGCAACGCCACGCGTTCTACGATCGTCCAACCACTCTTCGGAACCTGTTGGAAGCTTTAGAGACACGGGGGCAGCAAGCTGGGGCAAGAGGGAATGAGAGCAGAGCAAGAAGACTGCCCTCGGGTGACCCTATAAC
>CM024755.1:30028132-30107267 GCA_014218235.1 Colocasia esculenta | reverse complement strand
AAGAGTTGTCCAGCTATAGGACTGTATACAACTTAGAACCCAGCTAGGGGTTTGTGTCTAGCAGAACCGCACTGGGGTTTTTACTAGGAGGTTGGCTTCTTGACCTGTAATAGAAGTGAGTATCCTTCCTACTCGGAAAGGAAGAGGACCAGCAGGGAGCTGGGGGTTGTATATCCTTGGGGGGATTGTACCCCAGTTAGTAATATCCCAAGAGGTTGCTTGGGGACTGGATGTAGGTCTCCTTCTGTGAAGTACCGAACGAGGATAAAAATCCTTGTGTGCTTTGTGTGATTGTCTATCTGCTTCTGCACTGCTTCTCTTTATCTCACACTATCACACTAAACTAACCAAACTTTCAAGTGTTCATTTTCTGTGTTAAGTTTCTATTTCAGATTACAGAAATCTATTCACCCCCCCTCTAGATAGGTAGTTGTCGTACAAAAGGGCCAACACTTCCTCCGCTAGACGGATCTAGTTATACCCAGAGAAACAGTCCATGAATGACAACATCTCAAAACCAGCAGTGTTGTCCACTAGGACATCTATGTGGGGGAGAGAAAATCGTCCTTAGGGCAAGCACGATTAAGGTCAAGGAAATCTATGCAAATCCTAACCTTACCGTCCTTCTTCATTACAGGGATGATGTTAGCTACCCACTGTGGATAGAGCACAACCCTAATGAATTTGGCTTTATGCAGCTTATCAACCTCTTCCCTAATCTTGAGTGCAAGCTTGAGATGCAACCTCCTAACTTTTGTTCGATGGCTTTTGCGTCGTTTTTTAGGATTAATCGGTGCTCGACCAAAGAGGTGTCAAGCCCTGGCATGTCCTCGTAATACCAAGCAAAACCATCAGAGAATTCTTTAAGGATAGCTACAATCGCTTCTTCTTCTTCCACACTCAATGTCACGCCCCAACGCAGAATATCGTAGCGCGAAGGCAGTTGCAAGAGAAAGTTATAGAGCGAGAACTAGACATCAAACCATTGCACAATAAATAGTACTAAAACAAATCTTTCTCATTAATAATTTTCCAATGTCTAGTTACAACCACCAATATCAGAGCCATTCTATAGGGCCCAATTACATTGAAATAAAGTAAAGACTAAACTTCAACCACTACATGCTAATCATAACGCTAGCAAGCTAGGGTGTCATGTCATCACTCCACGTCGTTCCCATCCTCGTGAGTGTATGGTTCATCCTCGGTCTAACCTGAGAACACAACGACAATAACGTAGGGTGAGCGATAACGCCTAGTAGGACTTAAATCTCAGGCTCAAGCAGGCTTTAATGATTAACGCATTAAATGGCAGAGTAACTAAAGATGGTAAGTGCAAATATAGCAGGAGATAACAAGACGAGTATCAAGATAGCAAGATAGCAAACTTTCCAAATATAGACTTTCCAAATATAGCACAAGTATCGAATATGTTCAAGATAGCAAGATGGCCATAGCACACTAACACGAATATAGTAATAGCACAATGAGTATGGTATAGAACTTGTTGTTATTCTAACAACGAGAGAATATAGCACTTTGTGATTTTCCTGATTGTCATATAGATAGTCGAGATAGATAGCACTTGAGTGTAATGCCAAACACTCTGATCATTTAAACCCCATGGGCACTAGCACTTTCGGCGCACATCCCAGGACCAGATCGGGCCCTTTATATATTGCCAGGCATTGGTTATATTGTATATCTTTAGACAATCAGTCAATGGCCAATATAGAGTACCGAAAATAGATAAAGGCACTAGATGAATAGACGAGATAGTAGAGAGAACGTGAATAGACGAGCGAGTAAAGTATAGATGAGAGCTAAGGGTAATTGCACGTAAAACTCCGAGTAAACTGGCGATAGTAACAGTTGCACAACACGTGCACGTCGCATTGGCAATCAGGTGGAATTCACCATCTTTCCACTGGCCATGCTACGCACAAGTCCAGAGGTCCAACGTGATTCAAGATAAGAGCGAATCTTCTAATAGCCGTTTGGATCATATTGACCCCTAATGGTGTTATAGGTGTTAGGGTACAACCGGCTCGTCGACCATGTGGGAATCCATGATCAGAGGAGACTTACGGAGGCCTTGAGCAAGGGTTCACTATTCCGGTGAAAGGAATATCCAACGGAGAGTTCACCACAAGCCAAGTAAAGTGTGTATATGGAAACAAGTGCTCGACGTTCTAGAGGAATTCTAGAACAGTGGAGCGTAGATATCGGTATTTAAACACTCAAGAAACGAATACAAGTACTTTAAAATAGGGCAATTAATATACATGATTGTAATTAATTACCAGATACATTATGGAATATTTTCATGCCAAGTTAAGACCTATTTGGATGGTTCAAGTGTGTGCATGTGTAAAAGAAATCATAGATAGAAAAGAAGTCGTGAACATGTATTTTAAGCATTCAATAAAGCTCCATTTTTAAACAGGTGTTTTCACTGCGTATATGACTGTTAAAATGGCGTAAGAATATTGTAAAAGTGAGGGTAAAAATTTTATGGGTTTTCATGCAAAAGTTCCAGGTCGCGACGTAGGTCAGTAAAGGTCGCGACGGGATAGCCTGTGATCGCGACAGGGTCATGTGAAGGTCGCGACAGGTATGTCAGAACGGATGGCCAGAACGCGACGTAGGGTACTGTCACGTTCAGAACGCGACAATCATAGCATCGCGACAGCCTTGAGAATGCGACATGTCGGGCCGTCGCGTTCTCAGGTCTGTGGCCTGAGTCTGACAGAGTTCTGATCCGTCTTGGATTACGGTCCAGGGTTTCTAATTTTTTATACAGGGTCGTTCAGAAAATCATATCTAATTATATACACGATGAAAATCATGAAACTAGTTTTAAAATGATCTAGACATGCAAGGGTACTTCCAATAATTAGTAATTTGAAAACAATCATGGTATCGACATGGTTCTAGCATGTTGAACAAGAAGTAACTTGATTCCAGGTACAACAGAGATGAAGGACTTAATTTGAGCAACATGCTTGATAAAATTAGGGCTTTTATGGGAAAAGATTGATGACATGTAGTAGTATCCCCAGTAAAAATTTCAAGGCATGGGGTCATGTGTACGTGGAGATATGAATTAAACATGATGGCTCGGGGCTATCATGTTGCAGAACTTCAAAAATAGAGAACAAAGATATGCTCGATGGAAAATTATGAAACAAGAGGGCTTTTATTCCTGGGGATTGAAACTACCTATAGACGAGTTTAATTTAATTTTGCTTGTGAGAATGCCTACCTTTGACTCGAATTGTCTTCTAGGGCTTAGAAATCCAAGAACGAGGAAGAAGCTTGAAGAACTCCTTCTCCCCACGAGATCCTCTCCTCCTTGGCCTCTCCTCCACGTCCAACAACCTTTGGCAATGAGCTAGGGTCGGCCAGAGGGTTTAAGAGATGTATTTATGTATGTATGGTTTCCTATTCCCACTTCTACTCTAATTGCCCTTTAATTACAAGATTCCTAACTCCTCCCTTCCTTCCTTGCTTTCCAACCTGTAATGGGTTAGGATGGAAGCTAAATTCATGCAAGACCATATGGGGTAGGTTTAGGAATCCAATTCCAACTCTAATTGCTTCTTTTAATGCTTTAATGGCTCCTTTCTATTTAGGAAATATTTAAACTACGAATTTAGGGTATTTTCTTATTATTCTCTCTTTGTAAATTCATATTTGACCAATAATTCTAAGGGGTCCATTAAGCAAGCCCATTACTCTTTTCCATTTAAGGGTTTTATTAATGCCTTTTTCATTAAATATCCGTTTAACAAGGTTTTAATTCTTTATTTAAATTTTTATTTTTCGCAAAAATTCAGGTTACTGCATCCTCCCCCTCTTAAAAGAATTTGGTCCCAAAATTCATACGATCTTATAGGAGAGAATGACTTACCAAATAGATCAGGGTAGTTGCGTCTGATAGTTCCTTCCGGTTCCTACGTGGCTTCTTCCACTCCTCGATTATTCCATAAGACTTTCACTACATGGATGGAACGATTCCTGAGTTGTTGTACCTTCCGATCCAAGATCTTGATCAGCTTCTCTTCATAAGTCATGTCCTTGTTTAGTACCAAGTCATCATGGCGAATGACATGTGTAGGGTCGTACACATACTTCCTGAGCATGGAGACATGGAAGACATTGTGTACACTCGCCAAATTTGGCGGTAAGGCTAGTCTGTAAGCAACTTCACCAATCCTTTCAAGTACTTCGAAAGGACCGATGAATCTTGGACTAAGTTTTCCTTTCACTCCAAATCTTTGAATACCACGGGTAGGAGATACCTTCAATAGTACATGATCTTCTATTTGAAATTCTAGATCCCGTCTTCTTTTGTCAGCATAGCTCTTCTGTCTAGACTGAGCAACTTTGAGTCGATCACGAATCATCTGTATATCCCGAGTTGTACTTTGTACCATGTCAGGTCCTAGCCATTGTCGTTCTCCCACTTCATTCCAGCACACAGAAGATCTACAGTTCCTGCCATATAGTGCTTCGAACGGTGCCATTTTGATGCTCGCCTGGTACTGTTGTTATAGGCGAACTCAATCAATGGTAAGTGTTCATTCCAATGACCATTGAAATCTATAATGCAAGCTCTCACATGTCTTCAACAATTTGATTAGTCCTCTCAGTTTGACCATCAGTCTGCGGGTGAAAGGTGATACTAAGTTGAGCTTCGTACCAAGTGTAGTTTGCAGACCTTTCCAAAAATGAGAGATGACCTTGGATCTCGATCTGAGATAATAGATGATGGAATACCATGCAACCGCACGATCTCCTTGACATATAATGCAGCTAGCACCTCTACAGACCACATACTCTCTATGGGTAAGAAGTGCGTGGATTTGGTCAACCGATCAACGATGACCCATATGGCGTCAAGTCCACCACGAGTTCTGGGCAAACCCATGATGAAATCCATGCCAATACTTTCCCACTTCCACTCTGGGATATCTAGTGGTCTGAGTACGCCGGCAGGGCGCATGTGTTCTGCCTTCACTTGTTAGCATGTAAGGCAGTGAGCTACGTGCTCGGCTACTTCTCTCTTCATATTCGGCCACCAAAATGTTCTTTTCATGTCTTGATACATTTTGGTACCTCCTGGATGATAGTGTACTTAGTTTGATGAGCTTCATCTAATAGCTTCCCTTTTAGGGCTTCATTGTCTGGAACACATGTTCTTCCTTGAAACACTAACCTTCCATCTTCAGTCTTAGCAAAATCCGGTTTGTCAGCTAAGGTTTCCTTGACACGAACCAAAATGGATCGTTGTCCTGTTGTGCTTTGATTTCTTCTAACATATCAGATTGGATTTTGAGATTGGAAATTAAGACACGATCATCCCTATGTTCAATATTTAAGTCTAGCCTTGCGAATTGTTCAGTAGTTACATCTTGACAAGGACTAGACTTGAGATAGATGCCATTGGCTTTCTACTTAGAGCATCAGCCACGGCGTTTCCCTTGCATGGATGTTACTGGATGTTGAAGTCGAAATCCTTCAGTATTCTAACCATCTCCTCTGCCTCATGTTGAGTTCCTTCTGAGAGAATATGTATTTTAGACTCTTATGATCTGAGTAGACAATGAACTGCTCACCATAGAGATAATGCCTCCAGATTTTTAGTGCGAAGACCATGACAACCAATTCTAAATCATGCACAGGATAGTTGACTTCATGCGACTTCAATTGCCTTGAGGAATAGGCGATGACTTTCTCCTTTTGCATTAGTACACAGCCTAGCCCAATTCCGAGGCGTCGGTATAGACAGAGAAACTTTCTCCCTCTATTGGCAGAGCGAGAACGGGTGCTGAGGTGAGGCAGTCTTTGAGAGTATGGAAGCTCTTCTCACACTCTTTACTCCAGGAGTAGGGATTCTCCTTTCGTGTTAGACACGTGAGTGGTACGGCGATCTTAGAGAAGTCCTCGATGAACCATCTGTAATAGCCAGCCAGTCCTAAGAAGCTTCTGATTTTAGTGACACTGGTTGGTCTCTCCCATTTGAGTACAGCTTCAACTTTGGAGGGATCATAGAGATGCCATCCTTTGATATGACATGGCCCAAGAAAGACACTTCTTCGAGCCAGAACTCGCACTTGCTTAGTTTTGCATATAGTTTGTTGTCTCGTAAGACTTGCAGTGCGGTCCTCAAGTGTTCTTCATGATCTTCCTTGGTCTTTGAATATATGAGGATATCGTCGATGAAGACGACCACAAATTTGTCAAGGTATGGTCGATATATGCTGTTCATGAGTTGCATAAAGGCTGCAGGAGCATTGGTTAGACCAAAAGGCATAACAACAAATTCGTAATATCCATACCTGCTCCGGAAAGCCGTTTTGAAGATATCGTCATCCTTGATCCTCATTTGATGATAACCAGATCGAAGGTTGATCTTGGAGAAGTATTGGGCTCCAGATATCTGGTCGAATAGTTCATCGACCCTAGGCAATGGGTACTTGTTGTTGATGGTCAACTGGTTAAGTTGTCGATAGTCGATGCATAGTCTCATCGACCCATCCTTCTTCTTGACAATAGCACAGGCGCTCCCCAAGGGAGGTACTTGGTCTGATGAACCCCTTTTCTAGTAGTTCCATCAGTTGCGCCTTTAATTCTTTCAACTCGGCAGGCGACATTTTGTATGGTTGACGTGATACCGGGGCAGCTCCAGGATCAACTTGATGATTAGTATGTTTGATGATCAGTCTGTTCTCATGTAATTCAATTAATTACATATTGATTTTGGTGAATAACAAAACTTGATTAACAAAACCTTCTCAAGTTTTCTAACATACATTCTATAAGCTTGTGAGCACAGGAAAAATCTCAAGGAAAATGAAGCCCATTTGGTAAGTATTAGTACATCTATAGCATGTCAAGTTCAGTATGATATTTCTCTAAGTCCACATCAATTTCTATTGAAAATCACAACGTTTCCTTAAGCTGTAACGATTTGATGTCGTAACGATTTCTTTGTAGAAACCCTGTTTGATTACAAAAAATTGTTCACATAATGATTTCTTAAGTCATCACAACGATTTCTTAAGACCCGTAATGATTTACTCATCGCAACGATTCCTTAAGTCATCGCATAGATTTCTTAAGACTTCGTAACGATTTGCTCATCGCAACGATTCCTTAAGTCATCGCATCGATTTCTTAAGACCTCGTAACGATTTGCTCATCGCAATAATTCCTTAAGTCATCACATCGATTTCTTAAGACTTCGTAACGATTTTCTCATCGCAACGATTCCTTAAGTCATCGCATCGATTTCTTAAGACTTCGTAACGATTTGCTCATCGCAACGGTTCCTTAAGTCATCGCATTGATTTCTTTAGAGCTCATAACGATTTGCTTCGCGCATCGATTTCTTTAGAGCTCATAACGATTTGCTTCATGCATCGACTTCTTTAGAGCTCATATCGATTTGCTTCGCGCATCGATTTCTTTAGAGCTCATAACGATTTGCTTCGCGCATCGATTTCTTTTGAGCTCATAACAATTTACTTCTTGCATCGATTTCTTTAGAGCTCATAACGATTTGCTTCGCGTATCGACTTCTTTAGAGCTCATATCGATTTGCTTCACACATCGCCTTCTTTAGAACTCATAACGATTTGCTTTGCGCAACGATTTCTTAAGTGTTCATAACGATTTTATTAATGAACACAACAATTTGCCTTCTACAATGATTTCTTTATTGATCACAACGAGTTGATTATATCATCTTGTTCATAACGATTCTTTTGTAGAAACATAACGATTTGATGCTAAGTTACAACGATTTGGCGGTTAGTGCATAACGATTTCATAAGTCATAGATGCATCGATTTTATGATTATAACGACTTGATATTAACAGCGTTGAATAGTCAAAGTCTTCGCACATATCTTTCTGACATCTGTGCATTAATGAAGGCTGAACGTATCTCTGCATGCATGCAGACGATCGTCCATTATCATGCTTACTCTTTATGCATCTTTTAGAACAACAAAATAGCATTACTACTTTGGTGAATACTCACATCAACGATGTCTGACAACAAGAGACAGCTTAGCTGTCTACTATTTTAGCATTTAATATATGCAGGTCTCTGACAACCATTCGTCATACAACATTGGACCCTGTAGTAGCCAAAGGACAGTTCAGAAGATCCTATCTCTTTGCGTGCACAAATGGATAAAAGTCTGTTGACTGAAGCTTCCAAGGACCATTCAGTCTAACGTCCACCAAACCAGAGACAACAGATACTTCAACGAATACATTTCAAATTGGAGATATAAATACGAGACAGAAGAACTTATGAAAAAGAGAACGCAAGCATTCAGATCTTCTGCGAGAATCCTAGAGCCAAGCATCCCACTCGAAATTGTCTCAAGCTCTCTGCTCTCAGTGTTGTATTAGAATCCCAAGAGAGCCTGTGTATTCTGAGAGAGTGCACTGTTAGATCTCTTGCTCTCAGGGCTATTAGCTTCAGATCACTGCTTGCAAAAGCTTGATCTAAGGGCTTGCTTTTCCTGCTTAATGTTTGCTGGTTTTTCCCTTCTGTTGTGAAGAAGACCTGGGGATCCAGGGTGTTGTTTGTCCCTTCGTAGTGAAGGAAGACCTGGTGGGGTATCCAGGGTGTTGTAGCTCCCTTCGTGTGAAGGAAGACCAGCTGAGCTGGGTGTTGTAGTGTCCATAGGGGGACTGTACCCTTGTTAGTAGAATCCTGAGTTGTTGCTCAGGGACTGGAGTAGGACTCCTAAGGAGAGGAGGTCTGAACCAAGATAATTCCTTGTGTTATTGATTGATTTCTTGTGTGTTTGTTGTTATACTAACCTTCATCGAAGAACATCTTTGTGTGAATGTTTTAAGTACATGTACTGGCTAAGTAATTTTTAAAAAGACCCCACCCCCCCCCCCCCCCTCTGGGCTCGTCAACTGGGCAATAAGTGGTATCAGAGCGAGTCTCTTCGACAAAGAAGAAGATCCAACAATCCATGGCAGCCCCAAGGTAACTTGAAGGTCAGTCTGTCAACCGCCCCTCCTTCGATGGTGAAGATTATGCTTATTGGAAGACCAGGATGGAGTATTTTCCTGCAAGGTTTCGATTATCAAATCTGGTCATAGTAGAAAGGTGATCTCCTGGTCACAAATGAGAAGGCTCAGTGGACAGATGATGACAGGAAAAAGATTTCCTTAAACTGTAAGGCTAAAAGCATTCTATGTTGTGCCCTCAACAAAAAGGAGTTCAATAGAGTGTCAGCATGTAAATCCGTAATGGAAATGTGGGAAAAGCTCAAAATTACCTATGAAAGCACAGATAAGGTGAAGGAGACAAGAATTGACATTCTTGTTACACAATATGAGAGATTTTAGATGCAATCAGGTGAGTCCATAACTCAATGTTCAGTCGATTCACTGATATTACAATGGGTTGGCTGGACTAGGGAAAACTTGTGAGATTGGAGACATGGTAAGGAAATTCTCAGATCCTTACCATCCTCATGGACCCCAAAGGTAACAGCTATTGAGGAAGCTAATGATCTAAAAAGATGTCTGTGGAAAAGCTCATTGGGTCTCTTATGGCCCATGAGATCAATATGGAGAGACTAGGAGTCCTCAAGTAGAAAGAAGCAGTCAATGCCCTAAAAGCTGAAGAGGACTCGTCAGAAGTAAGTTCAGATGAAAATGAGAATATTGAGGATAGTGAAAATGAAGAAGCAATGCTATCAAGAAGACTGCAACGAATTTTGGCCAAGAAAAAGAAGTTCCAATCCAGCAAAGACACTTCAAGGAACACAAGATTTCAAGAAGTCAGAAGGAATGATCAGAAGAAGACTGACCAATATGTTATGATGTAAGAAGCCTGCACATCAAGCAGAATGTCCAAAGCTTAAGAAAGATGGACACAGAAAAGGACACTTCAGACGATTCAAGAAATACAAGACGAAGGCATGACAACCCTTGGGAAAACAGCAGCGACTCAGACAGTGAGTCAAGCTCAAGCAGTGATGAAGAAGAAGCCAACCTGGCTTTCATGGCAATACAGATGATAAGGTAACATCTGACTCCTCGTTGATTCCTGCAATGCTCTGATTCGGATAATTTAGAGAAGCATTCAATGAACTATATGATAAAATAGAGATGTATCTAATTATTGAAAGCTAGTAAGAAAACATTACTTGCTTAGAAAACACAAACTCAGATCTAAAATCAGAAATGAACAGCTAGAAAAACAGTTAACTGAATTAAAAGAAGAAATGAGTTATTATGTGAAGATCTAAAGATAAGAATGAACAAATAATTAAATTGGAAAAACAAGCAAGTTCAGATGAATTGAAAACAGAGATAAACTCATTACAGAAGAAATAAAAAGTTATCTGGCACATTGGAAAAAGTCACAAATGGTAAAAACTCTCATATTAAAGGTGCTAGAAGATCAGGTAAGAAGAAAAATGGATTAGGATATACACCCCCAGATAATGAAGAAACCATAGTTTATCCTAAAACATATCCAACACCAAATTTGTACCTGAACAAACATTGCATACAAAATATATTTCAAATATATAGAAAAAGTAACTAAATTATCCTGTTGTAGTCACTGTAACAAGTTAGGACATATCATAACAACATGCCCAACAAGACACAAGAAATGGATAATCAAAAGCGAAATCAATGATACTAACCAATCAGGACCCAAAAGAACTTGGGTACCTAAAGCTTAGTGTTTTCATTTCAGGGAGGCCTTAGAGCATCAAAATGGTACCTGGACAGCGGGTGCTCTAGGCATATGTCAGGGAACAGAAAATTTTCTCTCAACTAAAAGTCGAAGAAGGAACAGTTACTTATGGAGACATGGGAAAGGCACAGTTATTGGTACTGGATCAGTTGGCAGTAAAGGAAACCCATAATTGAAGATGTTCTTTGTGTAAGGGTTTGAAGCATAACCTCATAAGCATCAGCTAACTATGTGACAAGGGTCACCAAATAAAGTTTCAAGAATCCAAGTGTATTATCATGAAGGATGGAGCAGTTATTTTTGAAGCAAATAGAGAAAAGAATCTGTATGTTTTGTATCTTGAAGAACAGAAAGGACAAGATGTCTGTTTGGCAGCAAATAGAGATCAATCAACTGAATTATGGCACAGAAGATTAGGACATTGTAGCTTAGATAGTATGAGGAAATTATTAAAGAAAGCTTAGTGGAAGGTCTACCAAAGGTCAGCACGAAAATGGACGGTATTTGTAGACCATGTGCAAAGGAAAGCACACTAAGATCTCCTTCAAGTCAAAGACCGTGGTAACCACCTCAAAACCCTTAGAACTCCTTCATATGGATTTGTTTGGGCCAATGAGGACCACTAGTCTTGGAGGAAAGAATTTTGGATTTGTCATAGTGATGACTACTCCAGATTTACATGGGTATCATTCTTAGAACATAAAGATGATACATTTGAAAGCTTTGTCAGTTTCAGCAAGAAGGTTCAGAAAAACAAGAAATTCAGCATTGTTAGTATTCGATCAGATCATGGAGGTGAATTTCAGAACGAGAAGTTTGTAAAATTCTGTGAAAATGAAAGAACTGAGCATAATTTCTCAGCACCAAGGACACCACAGCAAATGGAGTTGCTAAGAGGAAGAACAAACCTTATTGAACATGGCAAGAACCATGCTGTCAGAATATGACTTGCCAAGGTATTTCTGGGCTGAAGCAGTGAACATGGCAAGTTACATCATCAACAGAGTTATGATCAGGCCAATTCTGAAGAAGACAGCGTACGATTATTCAAAGGAAAAAAGCCAAAGATCAGTCACTTCAGGACATTTGGATGTCCTTGCTTCATCCACAATAACGGAAAAAGAGATATTGGTAAGTTAGATGCCAAGTCAGATGAAGGCATCTTCATGGGGTACACCTCTAAACCTAAAGGCTATAGAGTGTTAATAAACGCACTTTATTAATTGAACAGTCAGTTCATATATTTTTGATGAAACTAACCCTTCCTTGAGAAAGGAAAAAGATAGTGACATGATGATGCAGATAAATTGCCTAAGAAACTAAAGGATATATCTATTGAAGACAACGATGATCCACCTCTGGAAGACCTACAACAAAAGGACATTACACATGAAAATCTTCCAAAGGAATGGAGATACAAAAAAGATCACCCACCTGAGAACATCATTGGTGATCCATCTGTAGGGGTAAGAACGAGAGGTAATATAATACTCTGTGATTACCTAGCATTTGTTTCTCAGATTGAGCCTAGGACAGTCAATGAAGCTCTAACTGATGAATCTTGGATTATAGCCATGCAAGATGAACTAAACCAGTTTAAGAGAAACCAAGTATGGTCACTTGTTCCCAGACCATCAGACCATCCAGTTATTGGCATCAAGTGGGTGTTCAGAAACAAATTGGATGAGACTAGTGTGATCCTAAGAAACAAGGCCAGACTGGTAGCTCAAGGCTATTCCCAAGAGGAAGGCATAGATTTCGATGAAACCTATGCACCTGTAGCTAGACTTGAGGCTATTAGAATTTTACTTGCATATGCATTGGCATTAGATTTAAAACTATTTCAAATGATGTAAGTCTGCATTTTAAATGGTTTTATCAAGGAGGAATTTTATGTGGAACAACCTCCAGGTTTTGATGATACAGAATTTCCGAATCATGTTTTTAAACTTCATAAGGCATTGTATGATTTAAAGCAAGCACCTAGAGCCTGGTATGAAAGGCTTAGTTCTTTTCTTTTAAACCATGGTTTCAGTAGAGGTCAAGTTGATAGCACCCTTTTTATAAAGTCAAAGGTCAACATATCTTACTTGTTCAGATTTATGTAGATGACATAATTTTTGGTTCTACTGACGAATCTCTTTGTAAGTACTTTGAGAAGCTCATGCAGGGTGAATTCGAAATGAGCATGATGGGAGAGCTTAACTACTTCCTTGGATTACAAATCAAACAAGGAAAGGAAGGCACTCACATCTGCCAAGCAAAGTACACAAAGGAACTCCTGAAGAAATTTGGTTTCGAGAACGCAAAGCCACTATCAACACCCATGAGTACATCAACGAGGATGGACAATGACAAGGATGGTAAGAAAGTAGATCAAAAGATCTACATAGGTATGATAGGTTCATTACTTTATTTAACAACTAGCAGACTTGATATTTTATTCAGTGTATGTATGTGTGCTAGATATCAGGCAGATCCTATAGAATCACATCTAATCTCAGTAAAAAGAATTTTCAGATACTTATCTAGAACTCAAGACTTAGGTCTTTGGTATCCAAAAGTATGTGAAATTAACTTGGTAGGATACTCTGATGCTGACTACGCTGGATGCAAGGTAGATAGAAAAAGCACCAGTGGATGTTGTCAACTCCTTGCAGGATGTTGATATCATGGTCCTCCAAGAAGCAAAATTCAGTGGCACTATCAACTGCTGAAGCTGAGTATGTTGCTGCCGAGAGCTGCTGTACACAACTCCTGTGGATCAAGCAACAACTTGAGGACTATGGGCTTCACATCAAAACAATTCCCCTGCAGTGTGACAACACAAGTGCTATAAATCTCACCAAAAATCTAGTACAGCATTCAAGGACCAAGCACATTGAGGTTAGATACCATTTCATTCGAGATTATGTAGCTAATGGTAATTAGAAATATCTTTTATTGATACAAATGGTCAGTTAGCAGATATCTTCACAAAAGCCTTACCCGAAGAGAGATTCACATCTCTTAGAAGGGAATTGGGCATGTGTAATTTGTGAAAGATTTCTGTTTATACTGATATATAAAATTTTCAGAATTTAAGGTATCTTTCTCCATGGCGTTAAGCAAAAGATATACTCAATTATCCTATTTTGACGGTCTCTCTTGGAAAAGTCCTTTTGAAAAGTCAAACATGTTTGTCGTTTCCTCCCGCTTTTTGGCGCCTCACTTTTCGATAAAGTATTCATTTATTTACTCCAAAATCGATGTGGGAACGATTCATCTCCTACCTTTTGCCTTTTCCCTCTTGTCTGAGTGCCTGAGCCGATGCCCTAACGACTCTGACATCGACTCTCTACAAAATTCGAAGCCTCTCTCTTCTTCCGCGAAGAATTTCTTGAGGGGTTTTCTCTCCTTCCACCATCTCATCTCTCCAGAAAAACTTTCCACCCAAATCCATGGCCGCACCAGCTGTTTCCAGCAGTCTTGGGGGCTACAGCGCTGAGTTTCTATCGGCCAAGCAGCAAGAAAAGTTTACTTTTGTGAAGTCAAAGGTGTGTGGAAATAAGAAGGTAGATGTTGCAGACCTGGAAAGGAATGGAATGCATAGTATAGTAGAAGCTATGAGCAGGATGAAGTGGACCGATATCGCTACTTTCTCTGAGGTAAGCTACCCGGACCTTGTGAAAGCATTCTATGTTTGTTTAAGAACAGAGGCAGACGGGTCCTTGACCTCATCTGTCAAGGGAACCCAGATAAGAATAGATCATGAGTTGTTGAAATTGCTGTTTGGAGTGAGTACCTCTGGACACAGTGGGGTTCACACCGTGGACGCCCAAGCAAAGGGTCTTGGAATTATAGAACCTGGTTTTAGACTGAGAGATGGAAATTGGATAAACTCAGTTGAATGCGTTTAATCGCTTGCTGCACTTCATTGTTTGTCAAATTTATTCCTAGAAGTGCTACCTATTCAACCTGTACCAAGGCGGATTCGGATATGATGTTTTGGGCTATTCAGAACAGGGAAATAAACATGGCCGAAGTGATGATGGAAAGAATGAGATTTGCCCATGATCAAATCTGGGATACTAAGAGTAAGTTAAATGTATCCTTGCCATATGCTCACCTGCTCACCAAAGTCTTTAAGCATTTTGGAATAAATATGTCTGGAGCTGTTGTAGAGAAGATGGGCCAAGCAATTAGGTCCAGAAATTTGAGGAAAAGTGGATTTTCAGTGGTCAATGGTGTATGGACAAAAACATCTGTGGCTGAGGGTGAAGCCATTATTGGCGAAGCCCAAGATGTCCAACAAGAAATAGCACCAGCAGTAGCAGAACTAGCAGCAGAAGAGGCCCCAGAGTCTAGAGCATCACAAAAAGCAGTAGTAGAAAGAGAAGATGCAGTGGAAGCTTCAGTAGCTCAAGGAGAAGTAGCAGTGGAAGATTCTGGAAGAAGAATAGAGGAGAATCCTCCTGAGATTGTTGTTCCTGCTAATCAATATCAGAGGATCCTCTACCCACCTCCAAAGTGGCATCTGTGCTCCAGAAGTATTGGATTCCATTCACTCCACCCCAGTGATTCCAAAAACTGGTGGGAGTTTGGTAGAAGAGGTTGTGGCATCTGGCCACATTGAAGATACTGTGATGGTAGATGCTCCCATTCAGGGGGAGCAAGAAAGAATTGTGGAAGAGGCTCCTATTCAGGGGGAGCAAGAGATTGAGAAGGAAGTAGCATCACAGGGGAGCATACTGAAGATGCCCCTGTAAATGAAAGGCCAAATGAAGTTCATGTTGAGGTCGAGGAGCAAGTGGAAAGGAGAAGCAAAAGCAAGAAAATTGCTCACAAAAGGTAGAGGAAATTCAAAAGAAAGTGAACTTGAAGCCTATCTTGAAGAGGTTGGATGATCAAGGTGAGATCTTGAGCTCAGTGCAGTCAAATGTAAATTCTATTATTGTGAGCCAGACATCAACCTCCAAGGAACTTTCTCAGATACGGAATGCCATGAAGTGGTTTAATAAGGAAATGGGCGATATGAAGAACTTACTTTCTGAGTTCCTGAAGCAGTTGGAACTAAAGATCCTCCTCCATCTGCCCCTCAAGCAGTGCAGATATTGTTCCTAGGCCACCAGGGCCATCAATTCCAGAGGCTGGGCCCTCAGGGCCATCAGTTCACGAGGCTGGGCCATCAGGGCCGGAGACAGCAGCAAGCAAGCAGCCAGCAGAAGAGGTTGGACCTTCTAAGCACTTGGTAGTTGAGCCACCAGGGCCAGTGATCTCCAAGGCTGGGCAGCAGGATGTAGAAGAGTCAGCAGTTGCTCCTGAAGCCCCTGAGTCTTCATCCCTTGCAACTCCAGCCCCTTCCTCACCACCATCCTCTTCCACAGCACCTCCAGCTCCACTCACCTTCAAACAACCCTTGCCCCGCACAATTTCCTCACCAACACCTTTTCCATCTCAATCTTCCCCTCTCTTACTTCTTCCCCAATCCTTCCTCTTTGTCCATCTATCACTGAAGAGCCTCCAGCCTCCTCATCAGCTGGGGCATCCTCCTCATCTGGTCCTTCTTCCACCATATCCTCTTCCACCTTTGATCCAAGGTCACTTCTTTATCCTCCTACTCCACCTACATCAATTACTTTCATACCTGAAAACCCACAACTTGGCAGTGCCCTTCTCACCCAAGCTGAGGATGAGTTTGAACGCTCAACACTCACCTCAATTCTGGCAGTTTCAAATCATGTCCATAGGACTGATTCTCCCAGTCCTGCTCAGAAAAAGAGGAAACTCTCCACCTCTATCTCTCTACCCTCTACACCCAAATTTCCTCCTCTTTGGTTCTCCCTCACTGCTGAAATTGAAAGGAGACCAATCTATCGAGAATATCTACATAAATGCATTCTCTCTACAATTTTTAGGATTCCCCATCTTAACCTCACTGAACATCTTCACATTGTTCTTCCCTATTGCCACATGTCCAAAGCAAACCAATCCAAAATTATTATTATAATTCGATTTAATCGATTTGATTTGATTTCTAAAACTTAGAAATCGAACCAAATCAAAAAAAAAATTTGATTTGATTTAAAATTAAATTAATTTTTTTTCTTAGGTTCAAAACCTGGGTATCCCCTTCTCTTTCCACCCAAAGTATCAACTGGATTATGGATTCACTTGGACCTTCACCCAGGAGAGGATGAAAGAAGAATTTTTTGAACTAGTAGACAACAAAAGCATCAGGCATGTCCATGGGCTGTGGTCCAGAGGCATTGAGTAGGGGGTTAAGAGGGTCCACCTAGGTCCCCGGATGTCCTTCGTAGATGCACTGTGTAAAAAACTAAAAGGGGTGAGATCCACATGATTACAAGCAAACCTCAGCCCCCGTGCTTCCCATCTGCAGCACCTATTCCGCCACCACCTCATCCATTTGCTGGTCAACCGCAAGCGTCGGTGGCCACGTGATCTGCCTCCCCATGCAATATAACATCAAAGCATCCCAGGCATCGAGGCTGAGGACGTGGACCTGCTAACTCTGCACAACAGTTGGGCAAGCCAAACTCGCAGCACCTCATTTCCAAGCGTAGATTCTGACGAGGAAGTAGAGGATTTCTCGGACTGATGCATCATGTACTCTTGACCCCTCTGCGTAGGGTGTCTTTAGCTTGTGCCCCCATTGCCTATGTACTCCTTCCCCTTTTCCCTTTATGCTTTTCATATATATAGAAACCGTCTAGCTGATAACGACGCCCGTGAGGCCCCATTCAGAATCGGCACTTCGACCCGGTCGGTAAATGGTCGCATTCGGAGATTTCCGGTCCGGCGCCCAAATTCCTCTCTGGGAGAGCGGTCGCAGGCTACCGATGCGATCGCATACGGACACCACTTTGCTCAAACAGGCATAACTTTTCGCTCGGTTATCGGAATCACTTATAAGACCCCAATTCGGAATCGGCACTCAGAGGCGCTCGACGGCCCCTTATTGCCTTAGGCCATAAGACATCGTTTCGGGGTCGAAAATCCTTCATTTTGCACTCCGAAATTGCGATTCTAGCCGACGATCTCCCCTATTCCAAGGTTTTTTGGCGGTAGCGACTCCCTCGATTAAGCGGCGGAGCCCACACGCGGAGCCGCCAAGTCACACTAATCGGAAGTCGTGTTCAACTCGACGCGATATCTCCTCCCCAGATCGTGGATATGGGTGCCAGAACATCACCGATATAGTCACCCCCTCCGGTTTATTCCCACCCCTTCAGCGAAAGAATTTGGCATAGCTTTCCTGCACGGGCATCGGAATCGCTTATGTGACCACAATTCGGAATCGGCACTCCGAGACGGTCGACAAGGCGTTGGTTTCGCAGAATTCCGTTCCGTGGCTAAAATTCCCCCCCGGAGCGTGTGTACTAGTACACCGACTGTCATACCCTCCGGTCGGACGCGGATATTTATTCGCCCGGGGGTTGGAACCACCCGCGAGGCCCCAATTCAGAATCGGCACTTTGACCCGGTCGGTAAATGGTCGCATTCGGAGATTTCCGGTCTGGCGCCCAAATTCCTCTCCTGGACCGCGGTCGCAGGCTGCCGATGCGATCGCATACGGACACCGCTTCGCTCAAATTGGCATAACTTTTCGCTCGTTATCGGAATCGCTTATAAGACCCCAATTCAGAATCAGCACTCAGAGGCGCTCGATGGCCCTTTATTACCTCAGGCCATAAGACGTTGTTTCGGGGTCGAAAATCCTTCATTTTTGTTTCGCACTCGCGGGCGGTTCCGACCCCCGGGCGAATAAATATCCGCGTTCGACCGGAGGGTACGACAGTCGGTGTACTAGTACACACGCTCCGAAGGGAATTTTGGCCACGGAATGGAATTATGCGAAACCAACGCCTTGTCAACCGTCTCGGAGTGCCCGAACATCACCGATATAGTCACCCCCTCTGGTTTATTCCCACCCCTTCAGCGAAAGAATTTGACATACCTTTCCGCACGGGCATCGGAATCGCTTATGTGACCACAATTCGGAATCGGCACTTCGAGACGGTCGACAAGCGTTGGTTTCGCAGAATTTCGTTCCGTGGCAAAAATTCCCCCCGAGCGTGTGTACTAGTACACCGACTGCCGTACCCTTCGGTCGGACGTGGATATTTATTCTCCCAGGGGTCAGAACCGCTCGCGAGGCCCCAACTCAGAATCGGCACTTCGACCCGGTCAGTAAATGGTCGCATTTGGAGATTTCCAGTCCGGCGCCCAAATTCTTCTCCGGGAGCGCGGTCGTAGGCTGCCGATGCGATCGCATACGGACACCGCTTCGCTCAAACAGGCATAAATTTTTGCTCGGTTATCGGAATCGCTTATAAGACCCCAATTCGGAATCGGCACTCAGAGGCGCTCGACGGCCCCATATTGCCTCAGGCCATAAGACGCCATTTCAGGGTCCAAAATCCTTCGTTTCGCACTCCGAAATTGCGATTCTAGCCGACGATCTCCCCTATTCCAGGTTTTTTGGTGGTAGCGACTCCCTCGATTACGCGAATCGCCGGCGGACCCACACGCAGAGCCGCCAAGTCACAGTGATCGGAAGTCTTGTACAACTCGACGAGATATCTCCTCCCCAGCTCGTGGATATGGTGCCAGAACATCACCGATATAGTCACCCCCTCCGGTTTATTCCCACCCCTTCAGCGGAAGAATTTGGCATAACTTTTCTGCACGGGCATCGGAATCGCTTATTTGACCACAATACGGAATCGGCACTCCGAGACGGTCGACAAGGCGTTGGTTTCGCAGAATTCCGTTTCGTGACCAAAATTGCCCCCCGGAGCGTGTGTACTAGTACACCGACTGCCGTACCCTCCGGTCGGACGCGGACATTTATTCGCCCGGGGGTCGGAACCGCGCGCGAGGCCCCAATTCAGAATCGGCACTTCGACACGGTCGGTAAATGGTCGCATTCGGAGATTTTCGGTCCGGCGCCCAAATTCCTCTCCGGGAGCGCGGTCCCAGGCTGCCGAAGCGATCGCATACGGACACCGCTTTGCTCGAACAGGCATGACTTTTCGCTCGGTTATCAGAATCTCTTATAAGACCCCAATTCGGAATCGACACTCAGAGGCGCTCGATGGCCCCTTATTGCCTCATGCCATAAGATGTCGTTTCGGGGTGGAAAATCCTTCGTTTCGCACTCCAAAATTGCGATTCTAGCCGACGATCTCCCCTATTCCAAGGATTTTTGGCTGTAGCGACTCCCTCGATTACGCAAATCGCCGGCGGAGCCCACACGCGGAGCCGCCAAGTCACAGCGATCGGAAGTCGTGTACAACTCGACGCGATATCTCCTCCCCAGGTCGTGGATATGGGTGCCAGAACATCACCGATATAGTCACCCCCTCTATTTTATTCCCACCCCTTCAGCGAAAGAATTGGCATAACTTTTCTGCACGGGTATCGGAATCGCTTATGTGACCACAATTCCGAATCGGCACTCCGAGACGGTCGACAAGGCGTTGGTTTCGCAGAATTCCGTTCCGTGGCCAAACTTACCCCCCCCCCCCCCCCCCCCCGGAGCGTGTGTACTAGTACACCGACTGCCGTACACTCCGGTCGGACGCGGATATTTATTCGCCGGGGGTCGGAACCGCGCGCGGGCCCCAATTCAGAATCGGCACTTCGACCCGGTCGGTAAATGGTCGCATTCGGAGATTTTCGGTCCGGCGCCCAAATTCCTCTCCGGGAGTGCGGTCGCAGGCTGCCGATGCGATCGCATACGGACACCGCTTTGCCCAAACAGGCATAAATTTTCGCTCGGTTATCGAAATCGCTTATAAGACCCCAATTCGGAATCGGCACTCAGAGTCGCTCGGCGGCCCCTTATTGCGTCAAGCCATAAGACGTCGTTTCGGGGTCGAAAATCCTTCATTTCGCACTCTGAAATTGCGATTCTAGCCGTACTATCTCCCTATTTGCAATTTTTGGTCGCGGTAGCGACTCCCTCGATTATGCGAATCGCCGCCGGAGCCCACACGCGGAGCCGCCAAGTCACATCGATCGGAGTCGTGTTCAACTCGACACGATATCTCCTCCTCAGGCGTGGATATGGGGCCCGAACATCACCGATATAGTCACCCCCTCCGGTTATTCCCACCTTTCAGCGAAAGATTTGGCATAACTTTCCGCACGGACATCGGAATCGCTTATGTGACCACAATTCGGAATCGACACCGAGACGGTCGACAAGGCGTTGGTTTTGCAGAATTCCATTCTGTGGCCAAAATTCCCCCCCGGAGCGTGTGTATTAGGACACCGACTGCCGTACCCTCCGGTCGGACGCGGATATTTATTCGCCGGTGGTCGGAACCGCCTGCGAGGCCCCATTCAGATCGGCACTTCGACCCGGTCAGTAAATGGTCGCATTCGGAGATTTCCGGTCCGGCGCCCAAAATTCCCTCCGGAGCGCAGTCGCAGGCTGCCGATGCGATCGCATACGGACACCGCTTTGCTCAAACAGGCATAAATTTTCGCTCGGTTATCGGAATCGCTTATAAGACCCCAATTCGGAATCGACACTCAGAGGCGCTCGGCGGCCCCATATTTCCACTAGCCATAAGACGTCGTTTCGGGGTCGAAAATCCTTCGTTTCGCACTCTGAAATTGCGATTCTAGCCGACGATCTCCCCTATTCCAAGGTTTTTTGGCGGTGGCGGTAGCGACTCCCTCGATTACGCAAATTGCCGCCGGAGCCCACACGCAGAGCCGCTACGTCACAGCGATCGGAAGTCGTGTTCAACTAGACGCGATATCTCCTCCCCAGATTTGGGATATGGGTGCAGAACATCACCGATATAGTCACCCCCTCCGGTTTATTCCCCCCCTTCAGTGAAAGAATTTCGCATAACTTTCCTGCACGGGCATCGGAATCGCTTATGTGACCACAATTCGGAATCGGCACTCCGAGACGGTCGACAAGGCGTTGGTTTCGCAGAATTCCGTTCCGTGGCCAAAATTCCCCCGGAGCGTGTGTACTAGTACACCGACGTGCCGTACCCTCTGCCCGGACGCGGATATTTATTCGCCGGGGGTCGGAACCGCCCTCGAGGCCCCAATTCAGAATCGGCACTTCGACCCGGTCGGTAAATGGTCGCATTCGGAGATTTCCAGTCCGGCGCCCAAATTCCTCTCCGGGAGCGCGGTCGCAGGCTGTCGATGCGATCGCATACGGACACCGCTTCGCTCAAACATGCATAACTTTTCGCTCGTTTATCGAAATCGCTTATAAGACCCAAATTCGGAATCGGCACTCAGAGGCGCTCGACGGCCTCTTATTGCCTCAGGCCATAAGACATCGTTTCGGTATCGAAAATCCTTCGTTTTTTCGTTTCGCACTCGCGGGCGGTTCCGACCCCCTGGCGAATAAATATGGGCGTCCGACCGGAGGTACGGCAGTCGGTGTACTAGTACACACGCTCCGGAGGGGAATTTGGCCACGGAACGGAATTCTGCGAAACCAACGCCTTGTCGACCGTCTCGGAGTGCCCGAACATCACCGATATAGTCACCCCCTCCGGTTTATTCCCACCCCTTCAGCGAAAGAATTTGGCATAACTTTCTGCACGGGCAACGGAATGCTTATGTAACCACAATTCGGAATCGGCACTCCGAGACGGTCAAAAAGGTGTTGGTTTCGCAGAATTCCGTTCCGTGGCCAAAATTCCGCCCCGGAGCGTGTGTACTAGTACACCGACTGCCGTACCCTCCGGTCGGACGTGGATATTTATTCGCCTGGGGGTCGGAACCGCCCGCGAGGCCCCAACTCAGAATCGGCACTTCGACCCGGTCGGTAAATGGTCGCATTCGGAGATTTCCGGTCCGTCGCCTAAATTCCTCTCCGGGAGCGCGGTCGTAGGCTGCCGATGCGATCGCATACGGACACCGCTTTGCATAAATAGGCATAACTTTTCGCTCGGTTATCGGAATCGAATATAAGACCCCAATTCGGAATCGGCACTCAGAGGTGCTCGGCGGTCCCTTATTGCCTCAAGCCATAAGACGTCGTTTCGGGGTCGAAAATCCTTCGTTTCGCACTCCGAAATTGTGATTCTAGCCGACGATCTCCCGTATTCCAAGGTTTTTTGGCGGTAGCGACTCCCTAGATTACGCGAATCGCCGGCGGAGCCCACACGCGGAGCCGCAAGTCACAGCGATCGGAAGTCGTGTTCAACTCGACGCGAGATCTCCTCCCTAGGTCGTGGATATGGGTGCCAGAACATCACCGATATAGTCACCCCCTCCGGTTATTCCCACCCTTTCAGCGAAAGAATTTGGCAGAACTTTCCGCACGGGCATCGAATCGCTTATGTGACCACAATTCGGAATCGGCACTCCGAGACGGTCGACAAGGCGTTGGTTTCGAAGAATTCCGTTCCGTGGCCAAAATTCCCCCCCGGAGCTTGTGTACTAGTACACCGACTGCCGTACCCCCCGGTCGGACGCGAATATTTATTCGCCCGGGGGTCGGAACCGCCCGCGAGGCCCCAATTCAGAATCGGCACTTCGACCCGGTCGGTAAATGGTCGCATTCGGAGATTTCCGGTCCGGCACCCAAATTCCTCTCCGGGAGCGCGGTTGCAGGCTGCCGATGCGATCGCATACGGACACCGCTTTGGTCAAACAGGCATAACTTTTCGCTCGGTTATCGGAATCGCTTATAAGAACCCAATTCGGAATCGGTGCTCAGAGGGCTCGGCGGGGTCTTATTGCCTCAAGCCATAATACGTCGTTTCGGGGTCGAAAACCTTCGTTTCGCACTCCGAAATTGCGATTCTAGACGACGATCTCCCCTATTCCGAGGTTTTTTGGCGGTAGCGACTCCCTCGATTACGCGAATCGCCGGCGGAGCCCACACGCACAGCCGCCAAGTCACAACGATCGGAAGTTGTGTTCAACTCGACGCGATATCTCCTCCCCAGGTCGTGGATATGGGTGCCAGAACATCACCGATATAGTCACCCCCTCCGGTTTATTCCCACCCTTTCAGCGAAAGAATTTGGCATAACTTTCCGCACGGGCATCAGAATCGCTTATGTGACCACAATTCGGAATCGGCACTCCGAGACGGTCGACAAGGCGTTGGTTTCGCAGAATTCCGTTCCGTGGCCAAAATTCCCCCCCGGAGCGTGTGTACTAGTACACCGACTGCTGTACCCTCCGGTCGGACGCGGATATTTATTCGCCCGGGGGTCGGAACCGCCCGCGAGGCCCCAATTCAGAATCGGCACTTCGACCCGGTCGGTAAATGGTCGCATTCGGAGATTTCCGGTCCGGCGCCCAAATTCCTCTCCGGGAGCGCGGTCGCAGGCTGCCGATGCGATCGCATACGGACACCGCTTTGCTCAAACATGCATAAATTTTCGCTCGGTTATCGGAATCACTTATAAGACCCCAATTCGGAATCGGCAATCAGAGGCGCTCGGCGGCCCCTCATTGCCTTAAGCCATAAGACGTCGTTTCGGGGTCGAAAATCCTTCGTTTCGCACTCCGAAATTGCGATTCTAGCCGACGATCTCCCCTATTCCAAGGTTTTTTGGCGGTAGCGACTCCCTCGATTACGCGAATCGCCGGTGGAGCCCACACGCGGAGCCGCCAAGTCACAGCTATCGGAAGTCATGTTCAACTCGACGCGATATCTCCTCCCCAGATCGTGGATATGGGTGCCAGAACATCAGCGATATAGTCACCCCTCCAGTTTATTTCCACCCCTTCAGCGAAAGAATTGGCATAACTTTCCTGCACGGGCATCGGAATCGCTTATGTGACCACAATTCGGAATCGGCACTCCGAGACGGTCGACAGGCGTTGGTTTCGCAGAATTCGTTCCGTGGCAAAAATTCCCCCAGCGGAGCGTGTGTGTACTAGTACACCGACTGCCGTACCCTCCGGTCGGACGCGGATATTTATTCGCCCGGGGGTCGGAATCGCCCACGAGGCCCCAATTCAGAATCGGCACTTCGACCCGGTCGGTAAATGGTCGCAATCGGAGATTTCCGGTCAGGCACCCAAATTCCTCTCCGGGAGCGCGGTCGCAGGCTGCCGATGCGATCGCATACGCACACCGCTTTGTTCAAACAGGCATAAATTTTCGCTCGGTTATCGGAATCGCTTATAAGACCCCAATTCGGAATCGGCACTCAGAGGCGCTCGATGAGCGCTTATTGCCTCAAGCCATAAGACGTCATTTCGGGGTCGAAAACCCTTCGTTTTGCACTCCGAAATTGCTATTCTAGCCGACGATCTCCCCTATTCCAAGGTTTTTTGGCAGTAGCGACTCCCTCGATTACGCGAATCACCGGCGGAGCCCACACGCAAGGCCGCCAAGTCACAACGATCGGAAGTTGTGTTCAACTCGACGCGATATCTCCTCCCCAGGTCGTGGATATGGGTGCCAGAACATCACTGATATAGTCACCCCCTCCGGTTTATTCCCACTCTTTCAGCGAAAGAATTTGGCATAACTTTCCGCACGGGCATCAGAATCGCTTTTGTGACCACAATTCGGAATCGGCACTCCGAGACGGTCGACAAGGCTTTGGTTTCGCAGAATTCTGTTCCGTGGCCAAAATTCCCCCCCCGGAGCGTGTGTACTAGTACACCGACAGCCGTACCCTCCGGTCGGACGCGGATAGTTATTCGCCCGGGGGTCGGAACCGCCCGCGAGGCCCCAATCCAGAATCTGCACTACGACCCGGTCGGAAAATGGTGGCATTCTGAGATTTCCGGTCCGGCACCCAAATTCCTCTCCGGGAGCGCGGTCGCAGGCTGCCGATGCGATCGTATACGGACACCGCTTTGCTCAAACATGCATAAATTTTCGCTCGGTTATCGGAATCGCTTATAAGCCCCCAATTAGGAATCGGCACTCAGAGGCGCTCGACGGCCCCTTATTGCCTCAAGCCATAAGATGTCGTTTCGAGGTCGAAAATCCTTCGTTTCGCACTCTGAAATTGTGATTCTAGCCGACGATCTCCCCTATTCCAAGGTTTTTTGGCGGTAGCGACTCCCTCGATTACGCGAATCACAGGCGGAGACCACACGCAGAGCCGCCAAGTCACAGCGATCGGAAGTCGTGTTCAACTCGACGCGATATCTCCTCCCCAAGTCATGGATATGGGTGCCAGAACATCACCGATATAGTCACCCCCTCCGGTTTATTCCTACCCCTTCAGTGAAAGAATTTGGCATAACTTTCCTGCACAGGCATCGAAATCACTTATTTAACCACAATTCGGAATCGGCACTCCGAGACGGTCGACAAGGCGTTGGTTTCGCAGAATTCCGTTCCGTGTCCAAAATTCCCCCCCGGAGCGTGTGTACTAGTACACCGACTGCCATACCCTCCGTCGGACGCGGATATTTATTTGCCCGGGGGTCGGAACTGCCCGCGAGGCCCCAATTCAGAATCGGCACTTCGACCCGGTCGGTAAATGGTCGCATTCGGAGATTTCCGGTCCGGCACCCAAATTCCTCTCCGGGAGCGTGGTCACAGGCTGCCGATGCGATCGCATACGGACACCGCTTCGCTCAAACATGCATAACTTTTCGCTCGGTTATCGAAATCGCTTATAAGACCCCAATTCGGAATCGGCACTCAGAGGCGCTCGACGGCCCCTTATTGCCTCAGGCCATAAGACATCGTTTCGGGGTTGAAAATCCTTCATTTTCGTTTCGCACTCGGGGGCGGTTCCGACCCACGGGCGAATAAATATCTGCGTCCGACCGGAGGGTACGGCAGTCGGTGTACTAGTACACACGCTCCGGGGGGGAATTTTGGCCACGGAACGGAATTCTACGAAACCAACGCCTTGTCCACCGTCTCGGAGTGCCCGAACATCACCGATATAGTCACCCCCTCCGGTTTATTCCCACCCCTTCAGCGAAAGAATTTGGCATAACTTTCCGCATGGGCATCGGAATCGCTTATGTGACCACAATTCGGAATCGGCACTCCGAGACAGTCGACAAGGCGTTGGTTTTGCAGAACTCCGTTCCGTGGCCAAAATTCCCCCGTGGAACGTGTGTACTAGTACACCGACTGCCGTACCCTCCTGTCGGCGCCGTATATTTATTCGCCCGGGGGTCGGAACCCGCCGCGAGGCCCCAATTCAGAATCGGCACTTCGAACCCGGTCGGTAAATGGTCGCATTCGAAGATTTCCGGTCCGGCACCCAAATTCCTCTCCGGGAGCGCGGTGTCGCAGGCTGCCGATGCGATCGCATACGGACACCACTTTACTCAAACAGGCATAAATTTTCGCTCGGTTATCGGAATCGCTTATAAGACCCCAATTCGGAATTGGCACTCAGAGGCGCTCGGAGGCCCCTTTTTGCCTCAAGCCATAAGACGTCGTTTCGGGGTCGAAGATCCTTCATTTCGCACTCCGAAATTGCGATTCTAGCCGACGATCTCCCCTATTCCAAGGTTTTTTGGCGGTAGCGACTCCCTCGATTACGCGAATCACCGGCGGAGCCCACACGCGGAGCCGCCAAGTCACAGCGATCGGAAGTTGTGTTCAACTCGACGCGATATCTCCCCCCCAGGTCGTGGATATGGGTGTCAGAACATCACCGCTATAGTCACCCCCTCCGGTTTATTCCCACCCCTTCAGCGAAAAAATTTGCCATAACTTTCCTGCACGGGCATCGGAATCGCTTATGTGACCACAATTCGAAATCGGCACTCCTAGACAGTCGACAAGGCGTTGGTTTCACAGAATTCCGTTCCGTGGCAAAAATTCCCCCCCGGAGCGTGTGTACTAGTACACCGACTGCCGTACCCTCCGGACGGATGGGGATATTTATTCGCCCGGGGGTCGGAACCGCCTGTGAGGCCCCAATTCAGAATCGGCACTTTGACCCGGTCGGTAAATGGTTGCATTCGGAGATTTCGGGTTCGGCACCCAAATTCCTCTCCGGGAGCGCGGTCGCAGGCTGCCGATGCGATCGCATACGGACACCGCTTCGCTCAAACATGCATAACTTTTCGCTCGGTTATCGGAATCGCTTATAAGACCCCAATTCGGAATCGGCACTAGAGGCGCTCGACGGCCCCTATTGCCTCAGGCATAAGACATCGTTCGGGGTCGAAAATCCTTCGTTTTCGTTTCGCACTCGCGCGCAGTTCCGACCCCCGGGCGAATAAAAATCCATGTCCGACCGGAGGGTACGGAAGTCGGTGTACTAGTACACACGCTCCGGGGCGGAATTTTTGGCCACGAAACGGAATTCTGTGAAACCAACGCCTTGTCGACCGTCTCGGAGTGCCCGAACATCACGATATAGTCAACCCCTCGGTTTATTCCCACCCCTTCAGCAAAAGATTTTGGCATAACTTTCCGCACGGGCATCGGGACTCGTTATGTGGCCACAATTCGGAATCGGCACTCCAAGACAGTCGACAAGGCGTTGGTTTCACAGAATGCCGTTCCGTGGAAAAAATTCCCCCATGGAGCGTGTGTACTAGTACACCGACTGCCGTACCCTCCTGTCGGACGCGGATATTTATTCGCCTGGGGGTCGGAATCGCCCGCGAGGCCCCAATTCAGAATCGGCACTTCGACCCGGTCGGTAAATGGTCGCATTCGAAGATTTCCGGTCGGGCGCCCAAATTCCTCTCCGGGAGCGCGGTCGTAGGCTGCCGATGCGATCGCATACGGACACCGCTTTACTCAAACAGGCATAAATTTTCGCTCGGTTATCGGAATCGCTTATAAGACCCCAATTCGGAATTGGCACTCAGAGGCGCTCGGAGGCCCCTTATTTCCTCAAGCCATAAGACGTCGTTTCGGGGTGGAAAATCCTTCGTTTCGCACTCCGAAATTGCGATTCTAGCCGACGATTTCCCCTATTCCAAGGTTTTTTGGCTGTAGCGACTCCCTCGATTACGGGAATCGCCGGCGGAGCCCACATGCAGAGCCGCCAAGTCACAGCGATCGGAAGTCGTGTTCAACTCGACGCGATACTCCTCCCCAGGTCGTGGATATGGGTGTCAGAACATCACGATATAGTCACCCCTCCGGTTTATTCCACCCCTTCAGCGAAAGAATTTGCCATAACTTTCCTGCACGGCATCGGAATCGCTTATGTGACCACAATCGGAATCGGCACTCCGAGACGGCGACAAGGCGTTGGTTTCACAGAATTCGTTCCGTGGCAAAAATTCCCCTCCGGAGCGTGTGTACTAGTACACCGACTGCCGTACCCTCCGTACGGACGGGGAATTTATTCGCCCGGGGGTCGGAAACGCCTGCGAGGCACCAATTCAGAATCGGCACTTGACCCGGTCGGTAAATGGTTGCATTCGGAGATTTGGGTTCGGCACCCAATTCTCTCCGGGAGCGCGGTCGCAGGCTGCCGATGCGACGCATACGGACACGCTTCGCTCAAACATGCATAACTTTTCGCTCGGTTATCGAAATCGCTTATAAGACCCCAATCGGACTCGGCACTTAGAGGCGCTCGACGGCCCCTTATTGCCTCAGGCCATAAGACATCGTTTCGGGGTCGAAAATCCTTCGTTTTCGTTTCGCACTCGCGGGCAGTTCCGACCCCCGGGCGAATAAATATCCATGTCCGACCGGAGGGACGGAAGTCGGTGTACTAGTACACACGCTCCGGGTGGGAATTTTGGCCAGGAACGGAATTCTGCGAAACCAACGCCTGTCGACCGTCTCGGAGTGCACGAACATCACCGATATAGTCACCCCCTCCGGTTTATTCCCACCCCTTCAGCGAAAGAATTTGGCATAACTTTAAGCACGGGTATCGGAATCGTTATGTGACCACAATTCGGATCGGCACTCCGAGACGGTCGACAAGGCGTTGGTTTCGCAGAATTCCGTTCTGTGGCAAAATTCCCCCCGGAGCGTGTGTACTAGTACACCGACTGCCGTACCCTCTGGTCGGACGCGGATATTTATTCGCCCGGGGGTCGGAACCGCCCGCGAGGGCTCAATTCTGAATCGGCACTTCGACCCAGTCGGTAAATGGCGCATTCGGAGATTTCCGGTCCGGCGCCCAAATTCCTCTCCGGGAGCGTGGTCGCAGGCTGCCGATGCGATTACATACGGACATCGCTTCGCTCAAACAGGCATAAACGTTCGCTCGGTATCGGAATCGCTTATAAGACCCCAATTCGGAATCGGCACTCAGAGGCGCTCGACCGCCCATGATTGCCTCTGGCCATAAGACATCGTTTTCAGGGTCAAAATCCTCGTTTCGCACTCCGTAATAGCGATTCTAGCTGACTATCTCCCCTATTCCAGGTTTTTTGGCGGTAGCGACTCCGTCGATTACGCGAATCGCCGGCGGAGCCCAAACGAGGAGCCGCCAAGTCACAGCGATCGGAAGTCGTGTTCAACTCGACGCAATATCTCCTCCCCAGGTCATGGATATGGATTCCCGAACATCACCGATATAGTCACCCCCTCCGGTTTATTCCCATCCCTTCAGCGAAAGAATTTGGCATAACTTTCCGCACGGGCATCGGAATCGCTTATGTGACCACAATTCGGAATCGGCACTCCGAGACGGTGGAGAAGGCGTTGGTTTCGTAGAACTCATTCCGTGGCAAAATTCCCCCCGGAGTGTGTACTAGTACACCTACTGCCGTACCCTTCGGTCGGACGCGGATATTATTCGCCCGGGGGTCGGAACCGCCCGCGAGGGCCCAATTCAGAATCGGCACTTCGACCCGGTCGGTAAATGGTCGCATTCGGAGATTCCGGTCCGGCACCCAAATTCCTCTCCGGGAGCGCGGTCGCAGGCTGCCGATGCGATCGCATACGGACATCGCTTCGCTCAAACGGGCATAACTGTTCGCTCGATTATCGGAATCGCTTATAAGACCCCAATTCGAAATCGGCACTCAGAGGCGCTCGACGGACCCTTATTGCCTCAAGCCATATGACATCGTTTTGGGATCGAAAATCCTTCGTTTCGCACTCTGAAATTGCAATTCTAGCCGACGATCTCTCCTATTCCAAGGTTTTTTTGCTGTAGCGACTCCCTCGATTACGCGAATCGCTGGCGGAGGCCACACGCGGTGCCACCAAGTCACAGCGATCGGAAGTCGTGTTCAACGCGACACGATATCTCCTCCCCAGGTCGTGGATATGGGTCCCCGGAACATCACCGATAAAGTCACCTCCTCTGGTTATTCCCACCCCTTCAGCGAAAGAATTTGGCATAACTTTCCGCACGAGCATCGGAATCGCTTATATGACAACAATTCAGAATCGGCACTCCGAGACGGTCGACAAGGCGTTGGTTTCGCAGAATTCCGTTCCGTGGCCAAAATTCCCCCCGGAGCGTGTGTACTAGTACACCGACTGCCGTACCCTCGGTCGGACCCGGATATTTCTTCGCCCAGGGTCGGAACCGCCCGCGAGGCCCCAATTCAGAATCGGCACTTCGACCCGATCTGTAAATGGTCGCATTCGGAGATTTCCGGTCGGCGCCCAAATTCCACTCCCGGGAGCGCGGTCGCAGGCAGCCGATGCGATCGCATACGGACACCGCTTTGCTCAAACAGGATAATTTTCGATCGGATATCAGAATCGCTTATAAGACCCAATTCGGAATTGGCACTCAGAGGCGCTCGACGACCGCTTATTGCCAAAGGCCATAAGACGTCGTTTCGCGGTCGAAAATCCTTCGTTTCGCACTCCGAAATTGTGATTCTAGCCGACGATCTCACCTATTCCAAGGTTTTTTGGCGGTAGCCACTCCCTCGATTACGCGAATCGCTGGCAGAGCCCACACGCGGAGCCGCCAAGTCACAGCGATCGCAGGTCGTGTTCAACTCGACGCGATATCTCCTCCCCAGGTCGTGGATATGGGTGCCGAACATCACCGATATAGTCACCCCCTCCGGTTATTCCCACCCTTCAGCGAAAGAATTTGGCAAACTTTCCGCACGGGCATCGGAATCGCTTATGTGACCACAATTCGGAATCGGCACTCCGAGACGGTCGACAAGGCGTTGGTTTCACAGAATTCCGTTCCGTGGCCAAAATTCCCCCACGGAGGTGTGTACTAGTACACCGACTGTCGTACCCTCCGGTCGGACATGGATATTATTCGCCCGGGGCGGAAACCCCCGCGAGGGCCCAATTCAGAATCGGCACTCGACCCGGTCGGTAAATGGTCATATTCGGAGATTTCGGTCCGGCGCCCAAATTCCTCTCGGGAGCGCGGTCGCAGGCTGCCGATGCGATCGCATACGGACACCGCTTCGCTCAAACATGCATAAGTTTTCGTTTCGGACATCGGAATTGCTTATAAGACCCCAATTCAGAATCGGCACTCAGAGGCGCTCGACGACCCCTTATTGCCTCAGGCCATAAGACGTCGTTTCGTGGTCGAAAATCCTTCGTTTCGCACTCCGAAATTGCGATTCTAGCCGACGATCTCCCCTAGTCCATGGTTTTTTTGTGGTAACGTCTCCCTCGATTACGCGAATCGCCGGCGGAGCCCACACGCGGAGCCGCCAAGTCACAGCGATCGGAAGTCGTGTTCAACTCGACGCGATATCTCTTCCCCAGGTCGTGGATATGGGTGCCCGAACATCACCGATATAGTCACCCCCTCCGGTTTATTCCCACCCCTTCAGCGAAAGAATTTGCCATAACTTTCCTGCACGGGCAGCGGAATTGCTTATGTGACCACAATTCGGAATCGGCACTCCGAGACGGTTGATAAGGCGTTGTTTTAGCAGAATTCCGTTCCGGCCAAATTCCCCTCCGGAGCATGTGTACTAGTACACCTACTGCCGTACCCTCCGGTCAGACGCGGATATTTATTCGCCGGGGTCGGAACCGCCCGCGAGGCCCCAATTCAGAATCAGCATTCGACCCGGTTGGTAAATGGTCGCATTCGGGGTTTTCCGGTCGGTGCCCAATTCCTCTCCGGGAGCGCGGTCGCAGGCTGCCGATGCGATCGCATACGGACACCGCTTCGCTCAAACAGCATAATTTTTGCTCGGATATCGGAATCGCTTATAAGACCTCAATTCAGAATCGGCACTCAGAGGCGCTCGACAACCCCTTATGCCTCAGGCCATAAGACGTCGTTTCGGGGTCGAAAATCCTTCGTTTCGCACTCCGAAATTGCGATTCTAGCCGACGATCTCCCATATTCCAAGGTTTTTTGGCGGTAGCGACTCCCTCGATTACGAGAATTGCTGGCGGAGCCCAGACGCGGAGCCGCCAAGTCACAGCGATCGTAAGTCGTGTTCAACTCGACGCGATATCTCCTCCCCAGGTCGTGGATATGGGTTCCCGAACATCACCGATATAGTCACCCCCCTCCGCTTTATTCCCACCCCTTCAGCGAAAGAATTTGGCATAACTGTCCGCACGGGCATCGGATTGCTTATGTGGCTACAATTCGGAATCGGCACAACAAGATGGTCGACAAGGCGTTGGTTTCACAGAATTCCGTTCCGTGGCCAAAATTCCCCCGGAGCGTGTGTACTAGTACACTGACTGTCGTACCCTCCGGTCGGACGCGATATTTATTCGCATGGGGGTCGGAACCGCCCGCGAGGCCCCAATTTAGAATCGGTACTTCGACCCGGTCGGTAAATGGTCGTATTCGGAGATTTCCGGTGCGGCGCCCAAATTCTCTCCGAGAGCGCGGTCACAGGCTGCCGATGCGACGCATACGGACACCGCTTCGCTCAAACATGCATAACTTTTCGCTCGGATATCGGAATCGCTTATAAGACCCCAATTCGGAATCGGCACTCAGAGGCGCTCGACGACCCTTTGTTGCCTCAGCCATAAGACGTCGTTTCGGGGTCGAAACTCCTTCGTTCGCACTCCGAAATTGCGATTTAGCCGACGATCTCCACTATTCCAAGGTTTTTTTTTGCGGTAACGACTCCTCGATTACGCGAATCGCCGGCGGAGCCCACACGCGGAGCCGCCAAGTCACAGCGATCGGAAGTCGTGTTCAACGCGACGCGATATCTCCTCCCTAGGTCGTGGATATGGGTGCCCGAACATCACCGATATAGTCACCCCCTCGGTTTATTCCCACCCCTTCAGCGAAAGAATTTGGCATAACTTTTGCACGGGCATCGAATCGCTTATGTGACCACAATTCGGAATCGGCACACCGAGACGATCGACAAGGCGTTGGTTTCGTAGAATTCCGTTTCGTGGCCAAAATTCCACCCTGAGCGTGTGTACTAGTACACCGACTACCGTAGCCTCCGGTCAGATGCGGATATTTATTCGCCCGGCGGTCGGAACTCGGAACCCCGCGAGAGCCCAATTCAGAATTGGCACTTCGACCGGTTAAATGGTCGCATTCGAGATTTCCTGTCCGGCGCCCAAATTCCTCTTCGGGGAGCGCGGTCGCAGGCTGCCGATGCGATCGCATACGGACACCGCTTGCTCAAATAGGCATACCTTTTCTCTCGGATATCGGAATCGCTTATAAGACCCATTTCGGAATCGGCACTCAGAGGCGCTCGACGACCCCTTATTGGCTCAGGCCATAAGACGTCGTTAGGTTCGGGGTCGATAATCCTTCGTTTCGCACTCCGAAATTGCGATACTAGCCGACGATCTCCCCTATTCCAAGGTTTTTTTCGGTAGCGACTCCCTAGATTACGCGAATCGCTGGCGGAGCCCACACGCGGAGCCGCCAAGTCACAACGATCAGAAGTCATGTTCAACGCGACACGATATCTCCTCCCCAGGTCGTGGATATGGGTCCCCGAACATCACCGATATAGTCACCCCCATCGGTTTATTCCCACACCTTCAGCGAAAGAATTTGGCATAACATTCCGCACGGGCATCGGAATCGATTATGTGACCACAATTCGGAATCGGCACTCCGAGACGGTCGACAAGGCGTTGGTTTCGCAGAATTCCATTCCGTGGCCAAAATTCCCCCCGGAGTGTGTGTACTAGTACCCGACTGCCGTACCCTCCGGTCGGACGTGGATAGTTATTCCCGGGGGTCGGAACCGCCCGAGAGGCCCCAATTCAGAATCGACACTTCGACCCGGTCGGTAAATGGTCGCATTCGGAGATTTCCGGTCCGGCGCCCAAATTCCTCTCCGGGAGCGCGGTCGCAGGCTGCCGATGCGATCGCATACGGACACCGCTTCGCTCAAACAGGCATAACTTTTCGCTCGGTTATCGAATCGCTTATAAGACCCCAATTCAGAATTGGCACTCAAAGGCGCTCGACAATCCGCCATTGCCAAGGCCTAAGTTGTCGTTTCGGGGTCGAAAATCCTTCGTTTCGCACTACCGAAATTGCGATTCTAGCCGACGATCTCCCTTATTCCATGGTTTTTTGGCGGGTAGCGACTCCCTCGATTACGCGAATCGCTGGCGGACCCCACACGCGGAGCCGCCCAGTCACAGCGATCGGAAGTCGTGTTCAACTCGACGCGATATCTCCTCCCCAGGTCGTGGATGTGGGTGCCCGAACATCACCGATATAGTCACCCCCTCCGGTTTATTCCCACCCCTTCACGAAAGAATTTGGCATAACTTTCCGCACGGGCATCGGCATCGCTTCTGTGACCACATTCGGAATCGGCACTCCGAGACGGTTGACAAGGCGTTGGTTTTGCAGAATTCCATTCAATGGCCAAAATTCCCCCCGGAGCGTGTGTACTAGTAATTGGACTGCCGTACCCTCCGGTCGGAAGCAGAGATTTATTCGCCCGGGGGTCGGAACCGCCCGCGACGCCGCAATTCAGAATCGGCACTTCGACCCGGTCGGGTAAATGTCCATTCGGAGATTTACGGTCCGGCGCCCATATTCCTCTCCGGGAGCGTGGTCGAGGCTGCCGATGCGATCGCATACGGACACAGCTTCGCTCAAACAGGCATAACTTTTCGCTCGGATATCGGAATCGCTTATAAGACCCCAATTCGGAATCAGAACTCAGAGGCGCTCGACGCCTCATTATTGCCTCAGGCCATAAGAAGTTGATTCGGGGTCGAAAATCCTCGTTTCGCACTCTGAAATTGCGATTCTAGCCGACGATCACCCCTATTCCAAGTTTTTTTGGCGTATCGACGCCCCTCGATACGCGAATCGCTGGCTGAGCCCACACGCGGAGCCGACAAGTTCACGCGATCGGAAGTCGTGTTCAACGCGACGCGATTATCCTCCCCAGGTCGTGATATGGGTCCCGAACGTCACCGATAAAGTCACCCCCTTCGGTTTTTCCACCCCTTCACTGAAAGAATTTGGATAACTTTCCGCACGGGCATCGGAATCGCTAGTGACCACAATTCGGAATCGGCACTCCGAGACGGTCGACAAGGCGTTGGTTTCACAGAATGCCGTTCCGTGGCCAAAATTCCCCCCGGAGCGTGTGTACTAGTACACCGACTGCCGTACCCTCCGTCGGACGCGGATATTTCTTCGCCCGGGGGTCGGAACCGCCACGTGGCCCCAATTCAGAATCGGCACTTCGACACGATCTGTAAATGGTCGCATTCGGAGATTTCCGGTCCGGCGCCCAAATTCCTCTCCGGGAGCGCGGTCGCGGGCTGCCGATGCGATCGCATACGGACACCGCTTTTGCTCAACAGGCATAACTTTTCGCTCGGATATCAGAATCGCTTATAAGACCCCAATTCGGAATTGGCACTAAGAGGCGCTCGACGACCCTTATCACAGCAAACCATAAGACGTTGTTTCGGGGTCGAAAATCCTCTTTTTGAACTCCGAAATTGTGATTGTAGCCGACGATCTCCCCTATTCCATGGTTTTTTGGCGGTAGCGACTCCCTCGATTACGCCAATCGCTGGCGGAGCCCACACGCGAGCCGCCAAGTCCAGCGATCGCAAGTCGTGTTCAACTCGACGCGATATCTCCTCCCCAGGTCGTGGATATGGGTGCCCGAACATCACCGATATAGTCACCCCCTCCGGTTTATTCCCACCCCTTCAGCGAAAGAATTTGGCATAACTTTCCGCGGGCATCGGAATTGCTTATGTGACCACACTTTAGAATCGGCACTCCGAGACGTCGACAAGGCATTGGTTTCGCAGAATTCCATTCCGTGGCCAAAATTCCCCCCCCCCCCCCCCCCCCCGGAGCGTGTGTACTAGTACACCGACTGTCATTCCCTCCGGTCGGACGTGGATATTTATTCGCCTGGGGGTCGGAACCGCCCGCGAGGCCCCAATTCAGAATCGGCACTTCGACCCGGTCAGTAAATAGTCGCATTCGGAGATTTCCGGTCCGGCGCCCTAATTCTTCTCCGAGAGCGCGGTCACAGGCTGCCGATGCGATCGCATACGGACACCGCTTCGCTCAAACGGCATAACATTTCGCTCGATATCAGAATCGCTTATAAGACCCCAATTTGAATCGCAACTCAGAGGTGCTCGACAACCCCTTATTGCCTCAGGCCATAAGACGTCATTTCGGGGTCGAAAATCCTTCATTGTGCACTCTGAAATTGCGATTCTAGCCGACGATCTCCCCTATTCCAAGGTTTTTTTTGTGGTAACGACTCCCTCGATTACGCGAATCGCCGGCGGAGCCCACACGCGGAGCCGCCATGTTACAACGATCGGAAGTCGTGTTCAACTCGATGCGATATCTCCTCCCCAGGTCGTGGATATGGGTGCCCGAACATCACCGATATAGTCACCCCCTCCGGTTTATTCCCACCCCTTCATCGAAAGAATTTGGCATAACTTTTCGCACGGGCATCGGAATCGCTTATGTGACCACAATTCGGACGTCGGCACACCGAGACGGTCGACAAGGCGTTGGTTTCGCAGAATTCTGTTTTTGTGCATAAATTCCCCCCCCCCCCCCAGAGCGTGTTGTACTAGTACACCGACTACCGTACCTTCCGGTCGGATGTGGATATTTATTCGCCCGGGGTTCGGAACCACCCGAGGGCCCAATTCAGAATCAGCACTTCGACCCGGTCGGTAAATGGTCGCATTCGGAGATTTCCGGTCGAGCGCCCAAATTCCTCTCCGGGAGCGCGGTCGCAGGCTGCCGATGCGATCGCATACGGACACCGCTTTGCTCAAATAGGCATAACTTTTCGCTCGGATATCGGAATCGCTTATAAGACCCCAATTCGGAATTGGCACTCAGAGGCGCTCGACAATCCCCTATTGCCACAGGCCATAAGACATTGTTTCGGGGTCGAAAATCCTCGTTTCGCACTCCGAAATTGCGATTCTAGCCGACGATCTCCCCTAATCCTTGGTTTTTTGGCGGTAGCGACTCCCTCGATTACGCCAATCGCTGGCGGAGCCCACATCAAGCGGAGCCGCCAAGTCACAGCGTTCGGAAGTCATGTTCAACTCGACGCGCTATCTCCTCCAGGTCGTGGATATGGGTGCCCGAACATCACCGATATAGTCACCCCCTCCGGTTTATTCCCACCCCTTCAGCGAAAGAATTTGGCATAACTTTCTGCACGGGTATCGGAATCGCTTATGTGACCACAATTCGGAATCGGCACTCCGAGACGGTAGACAAGGCGTTGGTTTCGCAGAATTCCGTTCCGTGGCACAAAATTCCTCCGGCCGGAGCGTGGTATAGTACACCGACTGTCGTACCTCCGGTCGGACGCGGATATTTATTCGACCGGGTGGTCGGAACCGCCCACGAGGCCCCAATTCAGAATCGGCACTTCGAACCGGTCGGTAAATGGTCGCAATCGGAGATTTCCGGTCCGGCGCCCAAATTCCTTCTGGAGGTGCGGTCGCAGCTGCCGATGCGATTGCATACGGACAACGCTTCGCTCAAACGGCATAACTTTTCGCTCGGTTATCGGAATCGCTTTATATTAACCCCCAATCAGAATCGGCACTCAGAGGCGCCCGATGGACCCTTATTTCCACAGGCCATAAGACATCGTTTCGGGGTCGAACATCCTTCGTTTCACACTCTGAAATTCTATTCTAGCGATGATCTCCCCTAGTCTAAGGTTTTTTGGCGTAGCGACCTCCTCGATTACGCGAATCGCTGGGGGAGCCCACACGCGGAACGCCAAGTCACAGCGATCGGAAGTAGTCGGTCAACTCGACGCGATATCTCCTCCCAGGTCGTGGATATGGGTCACCGAACATCACCGATATAGTCACCCCTCGGTTTATTCCCACCCCTCCAGCGAAAGAATTTGGCATAACTTTCTGCATGGGCATCGGAATCGCTTATGTGACCACAATTCGGAATCGGCACTCCGAGACGGTCGACAAGGCGTTGTTTTCGCAGAATTCCGTTCCATGGCCAATATTCCCCTCTGGAGCGTGTGTACTAGTACACCGACTACCGTACCCTCCGGTCGGACGCGGATATTTATTCGCCCGGGGGTCGGAACCCCCCGCGAGGCCCCAATTCAGAATCGGCACTTCGACCCGGTCGGTAAATGGTCGCATTCAGAGATTTCCGGTCCGGTGCCCAAATTCCTCTCTGGGAGCGCGGTCGCAGGCTGCCGATGTGATCGCATACGGACACCGCTTCGCTCAAACAGGCATAAGTTTTCGCTCGGATATCGGAATCGCTTATAAGACCCCAATCAGAATCGGCACTCAGAGGCGCTCGACAACAACTTATTGCCTCAGGCCTTAAGATGTCGTTTCGTGGTCGAAAATCCTTCGTTTCGCACTCCGAAATTGCAATTCTAGCCGACGATCTCCCCTTCCAAGGTTTTTTGGCGGTAGGTAGCGACTCCCTCGATTACCGCGAATCGCTGGCGGAGCCCACACGCGGAGCCGCCAAGTAACAGCGATCGGAAGTCGTGTTCAACTCGACGCGATATCTCCTCCCCAGGTCGTGGATATGGGTGCCCGAACATCACCGATATAGTCACCCCTCGGTTTTATTCCACCCTTCAGCGAAAGAATTTGGCATAACTTTCCGCACGGGAATCGGAATTGCTTATGTGACCACAGTTCGGATCGGCACTCCGAGATGGAGCAAGGTGTTGGTTTCACAGAATTCCGTTCCGTGGCCAAAATTCCCCCCCGAAGCGTGTGTACTAGTACACCGACTGTCGTACCCTCCGGTCGGACGCGGATATTTATTCGCCCGGGGTCGGAACCGCCCACGAGGCCCCAATTCAGAATCGGCACTTCGGCCCGGTCGGTAAATGGTCGCATTCGGAGATTTCCTGTCCGGCACCCAAATTCCTCTCTGGGAGCGCGGTCGCAGGCTGCCGATGCGATTGCATACGGACACCGCTTCGCTCAAACAGGCATAACTTTTCGCTCGGTTATCGGAATCGCTTATAGGACCCCAATTCAGAATCGACACTCAGAGCCTGACGGCCCCTTATTGCCACAGGCCATAAGACATTGTTTCGAGGTCGAACGTCCTTCGTTTCACACTCTGAAATTTCGATTCTAGCCGACGATCTCCCATATTCCAAGGTTTTTTGGCGGTAGCGACTCCCTCGATTACGCGAATCGCTGGCGGAGCCTACACGCGGAGCCGCCAAGTCACAGCGATCGGAAGTCGTGTTCAAGTCGACACGATATCTCCTCCCCAGGTCGTGGATATGGGTCACCCGAAACATCACCGATATAGTCACCCCCTCCGGTTTATTCCCACCCCTTCAGCGAAAGAATGGCATAACTTTCCGTATGGCATCGGAAGCTTATGTGACCACAATTCAGAATCGGCACTCCGAGACGGTCGACAAGGCATTGTTTTCGCGAGAATTCCGTTCCGTGGCCAAAATTTCCCTCCGGAGCGTGTGTACTAGTACACCGACTGCCGTACCCTCCGGTCAGACTCGGATATTTATTCGCCGGCGGTCGGAACGCCCGCGAGGCCCCAATTCAGAATCGGCACTTAGACCGGTCGGTAAATGGTCGCATTCGGAGATTTCCGGTCCGGTGCCCAAATTCCTCACCGGGCTGAGCGCGGTCGCAGGCTGCCGATGCGATCGCATACGGACACCGCTTCGCTCAAACAGGCATAAGTTCGCTCGGATATCGGAATCGCTTATAAGACCCCAATTCAGAATCGGCACTCAGAGGCGCTCGACGACCCGTTATTGGCTCAGGCCATAAGACGTCATTTCGGGGTCGAAAATCCTTCGTTGCACTCCAAAATTGCGATTCTAGCTGACGATCCCCATCTCCAAGGTTTTTTTTGGCGGTAGCGACTCCCTCGATTACGCGAATCGCCGGCGGAGCCCACACGCGGAGCCGCAAAGTCACAGCGATCGGAAGTCGTGTTCAACTCGACGCGATCTCTCCTCTCTAGGTCATGGATATGGGTGCCCGACATCACCAATATAGTCACACCCTACGATTTATTTCCACCCCTTCAGCGAAAGAATTTCGCATAACTTTCCCACCCACGGGCATCGAATCACTTATGTGACCACAATTCGAATCGGCACTCGAGACTCACAAGGCGTTCCGCAGAATCGCGAATACTCCGAACCCTAGAATTCGCCAATATTCCCCTACTGGAGCTGTGTACTAGTACACCGACTATCGTACCCTCCGGTCGACGCGGATATTTATTCGCCCGGGGGTCGGAACCCCCTGCGAGGCCCAATTCAGAATCGGCACTTCGACCCTGGTCGGTAAATGGTCGCATTCAGAGATTTCCGGTCCGGTGCCCAAATTCCTCCGGGAGCGCGGTCGCAGGCTGCCGATGCGATCGCATACAACATCGCTTCGCTCAACAGGCATAAGTTTTCGCTCGGATATCGGAATCGCTTATAAGACCCCATTCAGAATCGGCACTCAGAGGCGCTCGACACCACTTATTGCCTCAGGCCTTAAGAAGTCGTTTCGTGTCGAAAATCCTTCGTTTCGCACTCCGAAATTGCAATTCTAGCCGACGATCTCCCCTATTCCAAGGTTTTTTGGCGTAGCGACTCCTCGATTACGCGAATCGCTGGCGGAGCCCACACGCGAGCCGCCAAGTCACAGCGATCGCAAGTCGTGTTCAACTCGACGCGATATCTCCTCCCCAGGTCGTGATATGGGTGCCCGAACATCACCGATATAGTCACCCCCCCTCCGGTTTATTCCCACCCCTTCAGCGAAAGAATTTGGCATAACTTTCCGCACGGGAATCGGAATTGCTAATGTGACCACAGTTCGGAATCGGCACTCCGAGCGGTCGACAAGGCGTTGGTTTCACAGAATTCCGTTCCGTGGCCAAAATCCCCCCGGAGCGTGTGTACTAGTACACCGACTGTCGTACCCTCCGGTCGGACCGCGATATTTATTCGCCCGGGGTCGGAACCGCCCCACGAGGCCCAATTCAGAATCGGCACTTCGGCCCGGTCGGTAAATGGTCGCATTCGGGATTTCCTGTCCGGCACCCAAATTCCTCTCTGGGAGCGCGGTCCGCAGGCTGCCGATGCGATTGCATACGGACACCGCTTCGCTCAAACAGGCATAACTTTTTCGCGTCGGTATCGGATCGCTTATAAGACCCAATTCAGAATCGGGACTCAGAGCCTGACGGCCCCATATTGCCACAGGCCATAAGACATTGTTTCGAGGTCGAACGTCCTTCGTTCACACTGTAAAATTTCGATTCTAGCCGACGATCTCCCATATTCCAATGTTTTTGGCGGTAGCGACTCCCTCGATTACGCGAATCGCTGGCGGAGCCACACGCGGAGCCGCCAGTCACAGCGATCGGAAGTCGTGTCAAGTCGACACGATATCTCCTCCCCAGGTCGTGGATATGGGTCCCCGACATCACCGATATAGTCACCCCCTCCGGTTTATTCCCACCCCTTCAGCGAAAGAATTTGGCATAACTTTCCGTATGGGCATCGGAATCGCTTATGTGACCACAATTCGGAATCGGCACTCCGAGACAGTCGACAAGGCGTTGTTTTCGCAGAATTCCGTTCCGTGGCCAAAATTTCCCTCCGGAGCGTGTGTACTAGTACACCGACTGCCGTACCCTCCGGTCAGACTCGGATATTTATTCGCCCGGCGGTCGGAACCGCCCGCGAGGCCCCAATTCAGAATCGGCACTTCGACCCGGTCGGTAAATGGTCGCATTCGGAGATTCCGGTCCGGTGCCCAAATCCTCTCCGGAGCGCGGTCGGGCTGCGATCGATCGCATACGGACACCGCTTCGCTCAAACAGGCATAAGTTTTCGCTCGGATATCGGAATCGCTTATAAGACCCCATTCAGAATCGGCACTCAGAGCGCTCGACGACCCGTTATTGGCTCAGGCCATAAGACGTCATTTCGGGGTCGAAAATCCTTCGTTTTGCACTCCAAAATTGCGATTCTAGCTGACGATCTCCCCTATTCCAAGGTTTTTTGGCGGTAGCGACTCCCTCGATTACGCGAATCGCCGGCGGAGCCTACACGCGGAGCCGCCAAGTCACAGCGATCGGAAGTCGTGTTCAACTCGACGCGATCTCTCCTCTCTAGGTCATGGATATGGGTGCTCGAACATCACCAATATAGTCACACCCTACGATTTATTTCCACCCCTTCAGTGAAAGAATTTCGCATAACTTTCCGCACGGGCATCGGAATCACTTATGTGACCACAATTCGGATCGGCACTCCGAGACGGTCGATAAGGCGTTGGTTTCGCAGAATTCCGTTCCATGGCCAAATTCCCCTCCGGAGCGTGTGTACTAGTACCCCGCTGCCGTACCCTCCGGTCGGACGCGGATATTTATTCGCCTGGGGGTTCGGAACCGCCCGCGAGGCCCAATTCAGATCGGCACTTCAACCCGGTCGGTAAATGGTCACATTCGGAGTTTTCCGGTCCGGCCCCCAATTTCCTCTCCGGAGCGCGTCGCAGGCTGCCGATGCGATCGCATACGGACACCGCTTCGCTCGCTAAAACAAGCATACTTTTCGCTCGATTATCGGAATCGCTTATAAGACACAATTCGGAATTGGAACTCAGAATCGCTCGACAACCCCGTATTGCCACAAGCCATAAAACCTCGTTTCGGGGTCGAAAATCCTTCGTTTCGCACTCCGAAATGCGATTCTAGCCGACGATCTCCCCTATTCCAAGGTTTTTTGGCTATAACGATTCCCTCGATTACGCGAATCGCCGGAGGAGCCCACACGCAGAGCCGCCAAGTCACAGTGATCGGAAGTCGTGTTCAACTCGACGTGATATCTCCTCCCCAGGTCGTAGATATGGGTGCCCGAACATCACCGATATAGTCACCCCCTCCGATTTATTCCCACCCCTTCAGCGAAAGAATCTCGCATAACCTTCCGCACGGCATCGGAATCGTTTATTTGACCACAATTTGGAATCGGCACTCCGAGACGGTCGACAAGGCGTTGGTTTTGCAGAATTCCGTTCCGTGGCCAAAATTCCCCCCGGAGCGTGTGTACTAGTACACCGACTGCCGTACCCTCCGGTTGGACGTGGATATTATTTCGCCCGGGGGTCGAAACCGCCCGCGATGCCCCAATTCAGAATCGGCACTTCGACCGGTCGGTAATGGTCGCATTCGGAGATTTCCGGTCCCGCGCGCCCAAATTCCTCTCCGGGAGCGCGGTCGCAGGCTGCCGATGCGATCGCATACGGACACCGCTCCGCTCAAACAGGCATAACTTTTAGCTCGGTTATCGGAATCGCTTATAAGACCCCAATTCGGAATCGGCACTCAGAGTCTCTCGACGACCCCTTATTGCCACAGGCCACAAGATGTCGTTTCGGGGTCGAAAATCCTTCGTTCCACACTCCGAAATACGATTCTAAGCCGACGATCTCCCCTATTCCAGGTTTTTTGGCGGTAGCGACTCCCTCGATTACGCGAATCGCTGGCGGGGCCCACACGTGGAGCCACCAAGTCACAGCGATCTGAAGTCGTGTTCAACTCGACGCGATATCTCCTCCCCAGGTCGTGGATATAGGTGCCCGAACATCACCGTATAGTCACCCCCTCCGATTTATTCCCACCCCTTCAACGAAAGAATTTCGCATAACTTTCCGCACGGGCATCGGAATCGCATATGTGACCACAATTCGGAATCGGCACTTCGAGACGGTCGACAAGGAGTTGGTTCGCAGAATTTCGTTCCATGGCCAAAATTCCCCCCCAGAGCGTGTGTACTAGTGCACCGACTGCCGTACCCTCCGGTCGGATGCGGATATTTATTCGCTCGGGGGTCGGAACCGCTCGTGAGGCCCCAATTCAGAATCGGCACTACGACCCGGTCGGTAAATGGTCGCATTCGGAGATTTCCGGTCTGGCGCCCAAATTCCTCACCGGGAGCGCGGTCGTAGGCTGCCGATGCGATCGCATACGGACACCGCTTCGCTCAAACAGACATAACTTTTCGCTCGGTTATCGGAATCGCTTATAAGACCCCAATTCGGAATCGGCACTTAGAGGCGCTTGACTCCCCTTATTGCCACAGGCCATAAGACGTAGTTTCGGAGTCTAAAATCCTTCGTTTCGCACTCCGAAATTTTGATTCTAGCCGACGATCTCCCCTATTCCAAGGTTTTTTGGCGGTAGCGACTCCCTCGATTACGCGAATCGTCGGCGGAGCCCACACGCGGAGCTGCCAAGTAACAGCGATCGGAAGTCGTGTTCAACTCGACGTGATATCTCCTCCCCAGGTCGTGGATATGGGTGCCCAAACATCACCGATATAGTCACCCCCTCCGGTTTATTCCCACCCCTTCAGCGAAAGAATTTGACATAAATTTCCGCACGTGCATCGGAATCGCTTATGTGACCACAATTCGGAATCACTCCGAGACGGTCGACAAGGCGTTGGTTTCGCAGAATTCCGTTCCGTGGCCAAAATTCCCCCCCCGGAGCGTGTGTACTAGTACACCGACTGTCGTACCCTCCGTTCGGACGCGGATATTTATTCGCCCGGGGGTCGGAACCGCCCGAGAGGCCCGAATTCAGAATCGGCACTTTGACCCGGTCGGTAAATGGTCGCATTCAGAGATTTCCGGTCCGTGCCCAAATCCTCTCCGGGAGCGCGGTCGCAGGCCGCCGATGCGATCTCATACGGACACCGCGTCGCTCAAACAGGCATAACTTTTCGCTCGGTTATCGGAATCACTTATAAGACCCCAATTCGGAATCGGCACTCAGAGTCGCTCGATGACCCCTTATTGCCACAGACCATAAGACGTCGTTTCGGGGTCGAAAATCCTTCGTTTCGCACTCCGAAATTTTGATTCTAGCCGTTGATCTCCCCTATTCCAAGGTTTTTTGGCGGTAGCGACTCCCTCGATTACGCAAATCGTTGGCGGAGCACACACGTGGAGCCGCCATGTCATAGTGATCGGAAGTCGTGTTCAAATCGACGCGATATCTCCTCCCCAGGTCGTGGATATGGGTCCCCGAACATCACCAATATAGTCACCCCCTCCGGTTTATTCCCACCCATTCAGCGAAAGAATTGGTATACTTTCCGCACGGGCATCGGAATCACTTACGTGACCACAATTCGAATCGGCACTCCGAGACGGTCGCGACAGGCGTTGGTTTCGCAGAATTCCGTTCCGTGGCCAAAATTCCCCCCCTCCTCCCCCAGAGCGTGTGTACTAGTACACCGACTGCAGTACCCTCCGTCGGACGCGGATATTTATTCTCCCGGGGGTCGGAACCGCCCGCGAGGCCCCAATTCAGAATCTGCACTTTGCCCCGGTCGGTAAATGGTCACATTCGGAGATTTCCGGTCTGGCGCCCAAATTCCTCACCGGGAGCGCGGTCGCAGCCGCCGATGCGATCGCATACGGACACCGCTTCGCTCAAACAGTAATAACTTTTCGCTCGGTTATCGGAATCGCTTATAAGAACCCAATTCGGAATCGGCACTCAGAGGCGCTCGACGATCCCTTATTGCCATAGGCCATAAGACGTCATTTCGGAGTCGAAAATCCTTCGTTTCGCACTACGAAATTGCGATTCTAGCAGACGATCTCCCCTATTCCAAGGTTTTTTGGCGGTAGCGACTCCTCGATTACGCGAATCGCTGGCGGAGCCCACACGCGGAGCCGCCAAGTCACAGCGATCGGAAGTCGTGTTCCACTCGACGCAATATCTCCTCCCCAGGTCCTAGATATGGGTCCCCGAACATCACCGATATAGTCACCCCTTCGAGTTTATTCCCACCCCTTCCGCGAAGAATTTGGCATAACTTTCCGCACGGGCATCGGAATCGCTTATGTGACCACAATTCGGAATCGGCACTCCGAGACGGTTGACAAGGCGTTGGTTTCGCAGAATTCCGTTCCGTGGCCAAAATTCCCCCTCGGAGCATGTGTACTATACACCAACTGCCGTACCCTCCGGTCGGACGCGGATATTTATTCGCCCGGGGGTCGGAACCGCCCGCGAGGCCCTAATTCAGAATCGGCACTTCGACCCGGTCGGTAAATGGTCGCATTCGGAGATATCCGGTCCGGCGCCCAAATTCCTCTCCGGGAGCGCGGTCGCAGGCTGCCGATGAGATCGCATACGGACACCGCTTCGCTCAAACAGGCATAATTTTCGCTCGGATATCGGAATAGCTTATAAGACCCCAAATCGGAATCGGCACTCAGAGGCGCTCGACGATCCCTTTTTGCCTCAGGCCATAAGATGTCGTTTTGGTGTCGAAAATCCTTCGTTTCGCACCCCGAAATTCGATTCTTGCCGACGATCTCCCCTATTCCAAGGTTTTTTGGCGGTAGCGACTCCCTCGATTACGCGAATCGCTGGCGGAGCCCAAACGCGGAGCCGCCAAGTCACAGGGATCGGAAGTCGTGTTCAACTCGATGCGATATCTCCTCCCCAGGTCGTGGATATGGGTGACCGAACATCACCGATATAGTCACCCCCTCCGGTTTATTCCCACCCCTTCAGCGAAAGAATTTCGCATAACTTTCCGCACGGGCATCGGAATCGCTTATGTGACCACAATTCGGAATCGACACTCCGAGACGGTCGACAAGGCGTTGGTTTCGCAGAATTCCGTTCCGTGGCCAAAATTCCCCCCCCGGAGCGTGTGTACTAGTACACCGACTGCCATTCCCTCTGGTCGGACGCAGATATTTATTCGCTCGGGGGTCGGAACCGCCCGCGAGGCCCCAATTCAGAATCGGCACTTCGACCCGGTCGGTAAATGGTCGCTCTATAACGATAGCAAGGCATTTTCAGCTCTATAACGATTACTGCTATCTGAATAAGATCCTTGAGGTTCAGTTTGGTCAATTCCATGGAGCCCTTGCTCACTTCCGGACTGAACATCCAATAAATTGCTCCTTCCAAGTGGATCTCACAAGCCTCAGAATGCCTGATACTATTTTTCTTCCAAGTTACATTCCCTAGTTTTTGATTCCTCTGTTGGCTCTCATGCTTTTGAAAGATTTGCTCGTGTGATGGGCCGTCAGTCAGCTAAGCAGGGTCGCCTCCCCTCCTTTCTGAGGTTCATATTCAGAGAATACCATTGGGGCACATCTCTTCTAAGGTTCTGGCTCCCTTAATCTCTGAGTGTGAAAGGCTTTCTCCCACAGACTGGGCAAAGCACTATCATCAGTCTGCTCTCCAACTGGAATCAGTCAACAGTTCTTTGTTCAAGGAAGGGAAGCCGAGTCTATCTGCTGAAGCCTTCTTGGATCTGAATTCTATAAATCCAGTTCAAGAATTGTATGTTCAATGGGCCTCAAGATATTCAGCTTTCTTTGCTTTGAAGAAGGACCTGCATGATCACCAGATTGTCTATCCTATCACCCTTGATTGGTTCCTTCAGCATGCTAGCTTTGGGAAGAGTACCTACTTCAGATTCACTATGGACAAGGATCAGTATGCATTATTCCTGGAGACATAGCGGCAGCTGTATATTCAGCGCATGATCCCTCCATGGGTGATTCTTTCACCATAGCACCTGGAGTTTTCAGGCAACTTTTTGAAGACCAAGATTAAGGCATGAACTGTTATTTCTCAGCATGCCTCTCTTCTTTCTCCTCTGGTCTATCTTCCTGTACCTTCTCAAAAGTAATACCATATCTTTGTTTGTGTGTCTTTTCTCTCTTCTCTTGTCTCAGTTTATCTTTTTGCTTAATGACAAAAAGGGGGAGAAATTTCCTTAGCATTTCTGACAAACAAAGCTTTTATTTTCAGAAATACAAAGTTAGGTCACTAATGCTTATTGATAAGTTAGTTTTGTTTTGTCATCACCAAAAAGGGGGAGATTGATGATCAGTATGTTGATGATCAGTTTGTTCTCATGTAATTCTAATTAATTACATATTGATTTTGGTGAATAACAAAACATGATTAACAAAACCTTCTCAAGTTTTCTAACATACATTCTATAAGCTTGTGAGCATAGGAAAAATCTCAAGGAAAATCAAGCCCATTTGGTAAGTATTAGTACATCTATAGCATGTCAACTTCAGTATGATGTTTCTCTAAGTCCACATAAATTTCTATTGAAAATCACAACAATTTCCTTAAAGCTGTAACAATTTGATGTCGTAACGATTTCTTTGTAGAAACACTATTTGATTACAAACAAATTGTTTCCATAACAATTTCTTAAGTCATCACAACGATTTATTAGACCTCGTAACGATTTGCTCATCTCAACGATTCCTTAAGTCATCGCATCGATTTCTTAAGACTTCGTAACGATTTACTCATCGCAATGATTCCTTAAGTCATCGCATCGATTTCTTAAGACCTTGTAACGATTTACTCATCGCAACGATTCCTTAATTCATCACATCGATTTCTTAAGACTTCGTAACGATTTGCTCATCGCAACGATTCCTTAAGTCATCGCATCGATTTCTTAAGACTTCGTATCGATTTGCTCATCGCAACGGTTCCTTAAGTCATCGCATCGATTTCTTTAGAGCTCATACGATTTACTTCGCGCATCGATTTCTTTAGAGCTCATAACGATTTACTTCGCGCATCGACTTCTTTAGAGCTCATATCGATTTACTTTGCGCATCGATTTCTTTAGAGCTCATAACGATTTGCTTCGCTCATCGATTTCTTTAGAGCTCATAACGATTGCTTCGCGCATCGATTTCTTTAGAGCTCATATCGATTGCTTCGCGCATCGACTTCTTTAGAACTCATAATGATTTGCTTTGCGCAATGATTTCTTAAGTGTTCATAACGATTTCCTTAATGAACACAACGATTTGCCTTCTACAAAATTTCCTTATTGATCATAACGAGTTGATTATATCATCTTGATCATAACGGTTCTTTTGTAGATACATAACGATTTGATGCTATGTTACAACGATTTGTCGGTTAGTGCATAACGATTTCATAAGTCATGGATGCATCGATTTTATGATTATAACGACTTGATATTTAACAGCATTGAATAGTCAAAGTCTTCGCACATATCTTTCTGACATATGTGCATTTATAGAAGACTGAACGTATCTCTGCATGCATGCAGACGATATCGTCCATTATCATGCTTACTCTTTATGCATCTTTTAGAACAGCAAAATAGCATTACTACTTTGGTGAATACTCACATCAACGATGTATGCCAACAAGAGATAGCTTAGTTGTCTACTTTTTTAGAATTTAATACATGCAGGTCTCTGACAACCATTCGTCATACAACGTTGGACCCTGTAGTAGCCAAAGGACAGTTCAGAAGATCCTATCTCTTTGCGTGCACAAATGGATAAAAGTCTGTTGACTGGAAGCTTCCAAGAACCATTCAGTCTAACGTCCACCAAACCTGAGACAACGGATACTTCAACGAATACATTTCAAATTGGAGATATAATACGAGACATAAGAACTTATGAAAAAGAGAACGCAAGCACTTCAGATCTTCTGCGAGAATCCTAGAGCCAAGCATCCCACTCGAAATTGTCTCAAGCTCTCTACTCTTAGTGCTGTATTAGAAATCCCAAGAGAGCCTGTGTAGTTCTGAGAGAGTGCACTGTTAGATCTCTTGCTCTCAGGGCTATTAGCTTCAGATCACTGCTTGCAAAAGCTTGATCTAAGGGCTTGCTTTTCCTGCTTAATATTTGCTGGTTGTTTCCCTTCTGTTGTGAAGGAAGACCTGAGGATCTAGGGTGTTGTTTTTCCCTTTTGTAGTGAAAGAAGACCTGGTGGGGTATCTAGGGTTTGTAGCTCCCTTCGTGTGAAGGAAGACCAGCTGAGCTGGGTGCTGTAGTGTCCATAGGGGGACTGTACCCTTGTTAGTAGAATCCTGAGTTGTTGCTCAGGGACTGGACATAGGACTCCTAAGGAGAGGAGGTCTGAACCAAGATAATTCCTTGTGTTGTGTGATTGATTTCTTGTGTGTTTGTTGTTTATACTAACCTTCACTAACTTTCATCGAAGAACATCTTTGTGTGAATGTTTTAAGTACAGACACTGGCTAAGTAATTTTTTAAAAAGACCCATTCACCCCCCCTCTGGGCTCGTCAACTGGGCAACGAGTGGTATCAGAGCGAGTCTCTTCGACAAAGAAGAAGATCCAATGATCTGAAGAGTAAAGATCCATGGCAGCCCAAGGTAACATGGAAGTCAGTCTGTCAACCGACCCCCTCTCTTCGATGGTGAAGATTATGCTTATTGGAAGACCAGGATGGAGTATTTCCTGAAAGGTTTCGATTATCAAATCTGGTCCATAGTAGAAGAAGGCGATCTCCTAGTCACAAATGAGAAGGCTCAGTGGACGCTTGCCCCATAGGCAGACAACCAGTCGACTCCCAGTATGACATCGTAGCCTTCCATGGACATACACACCAGGTTCTCCGATCATTACATCGGCAGACGGAAAGTACTTGTTTAACTTTTCTTTTTCTCCCAATGGTGTTGTGACAGAGAACTCACAACCCATGGTTGCAGGTTTTGCAGTCAAGGTATCAGCAAAGTGTTGAGATATAAATGAATGAGTAGCTCCATATCAAATACACAAATGTTGGCAAAGAAAAGACTTGCAGGGTACCTTCTACCATGCCACCTTCCTCGATGGTTTCTTCATTGTGCAGGGCTTGCAGCCTGCCCTGTTTCTTAGGCATAGCAGTGCGCCTCTCGTTTTCTTTCAGCATCGAGCACTCGGGTATGCGGTGCTCACAGCTACCACAGCGCAGACATGCACCGGCTTTTCTCCAACATTCATCGCAGTGTGACCAGGCTTGTCACAGTGCTTGCAGTTACCCTTTGCTGGAGTGTTGGGGATGAAGACCTTGGGTTTCCTTTTCTGGATGGATCCCTCAGTGAGGTGAAAGGACGCTTTTTGCCGTTAGTCGGCTTAGCAGATGCTGGTCCCGAAGATAACTCCTTCTTGACGAACTTCCCCTTGATGCGGTCAGTGAAGTCCGTAGCATCTTCAAGTAGCTGGGCCTTCTTTACCATCTCAGCATAAGTTTGGATGTCGAGTGGCGCCAGTTGTATGATATACTGAGGCTTAAGACCATTCAAGAAGCGCTTAGCCTTCATTCTTTCAGTGTTAATAAGGTGTTCAGCATATTTTGCCAGTCTAGAAAATTGGGCTTCATATTCGGCTACAGTTAAGCTTCGTTGTTTAAGGGCGGCAAACTCGACAGCCTTCTTTTCTTGTACTCGTTCAGAGAAGTACTTAGCATTGTAAGCTTCCTTAAATTCGGCCCAAGTAAATTGGCCGTTAGCTTTTGTAGCTTCCATGGACTCCCACCATGCGCGGGCATCCTTCTGTAGTTGGAACGTTGCTAACAAGAGTTTATCCCCATCAGCACATTGCATTACACGGAAAACTCTTTCCGTCTCCTTTAGCCAGTGCTCAGCTTCGTCTGGGTCAGTGGACCCACTGAACCTTGGGGGTTCAGACTCCTGAAATTACGGTGCAAACGCCCACACCGGGTTGATTTCCCCCACGGTTACCACCGCCTTGCTGGGTGGCTTGAAGAATAGCACGGGTCAACTCTTGGAGGGACTGTTGCATGCCTCTCATCTGGGCACGTTCAGCAGTCATCTTGGCTGTTTGGTTCCTACAAAATAGTTCCATTGTTATAATGCTGAATAAGAGTTTAATTTGTGTGTCTGAGTTTATTTTAGCTGATTACCCATGGTTCTACCCACTACTCACACAGGTAGGATTACCGACTCTTAGTCAAGGCTGGTCAACCTAGATCACCCTATACTTAAGGATTACCTAAGCTCTGATACCACAAAACTGTCACGCCCCAACGCAGAATATCGGAGCGCGAAGGCAGTTGCAAGAGAAAGTTATAGAGCGAGAACTAGACATCAAACCATTGCACAATAAATAGTACTAAAACAAATCTTTCTCATTAATAATTTTCCAATGTCTAGTTACAACCACAATATCAGAGCCATTCTATAGGGCCCAATTACATTGAAATAAGTAAAAGACTAAACTTCAACCACTACATTGCTAATCATAACGCTAGTAAGCTAGGGTGCTCATGTCATCTCTCCACGTCGTTCCCATCCTCATGAGTGTATGGTTCATCCTCGGTCTCACCTGAGAACACAACGACAAATAACATAGGGTGAGCGATAACGCCCAGTAGGACTTAAATCTCAGACACAAGCAGGCTTTAAATGATTAACGCATTAAATGGCAGAGTAACTAAAGATGGTAAGTGCAAATATAGCAGGAGATAGCAAGACGAGTATCAAGATAGCAAACTTTCCAAATATAGCACAAGTATCGAATATGGTTCAAGATAGCAAGATGGCCATATCACAACTAACACGAATATAGTAATAGCACAATGAGTATAGTATAGCATGTTGTTGTTATTCTAACAACGAGAGAATATAGCACTTTGTGATTTTCCTGATTGTCATATAGATAGTCGAGATAGATAGCACTTGAGTGTAATGCCAAACTGATCATTTAACTCCCATTGGCACTAGCACTTTCGGGCGCACATCCCAGGACCAGATCGGGCCCTTTATATATTGCCAGGCATTGGTTATATTGTATATCTTTAGACAATCAGTCAATGGCCAATATAGAGTACAAAGAATAGATAAGGGCACTAGATGAATAGACGAGATAGTAGAGAGAACGTGAATAGACGAGCGAGTAAAGTATAGATGAGAGCTAAGGGTAATTGCACGCAAAACTTCAAGTAAACTACGCGCACGTCGTATTGGCAATCAGATGGAATTCACCATCTTTCCACTGGCCATGCTACGCACAAGTCCAAAGGTCTGACGTGATTCAAGATAAGAGCAAATCTTCTAATAGCCGTTTGGATCATATTGACCCCTAATGGTGTTATAGGTGTTAGCGTACAACCGGCTCGTCGACCATGTGGGAATCTATGATCAGAGGAGACTTACGGAGGCCTTGAGCAAGGGTTCACTAGTCGGCGAAAGGAATATCCGACGGAGAGTTCACCACAAGCCAAGTAAAGTATGTATATGGAAACAAGTGCTCGACGTTTTAGAGGAATTCTAAAACAGTGGAGCATAGATATCAATATTTAAACACGCAAGAAACGAATACAAGTCCTTTAAAATAGGGCAATTAATATACATGATTGCAATAAATTGTCAGATACATTATGGAATATTTTCATGCCAAGTTAAGCTATATTTGGATGGTTCAAGTGTGTGCATGTGTAAAAGAAATCATAGATAGAAAAGAAGTCGTGAACATGTATTTTAAAGCATTCATAAAGCTCCATTTTTAAACAGGTGTTTTCACTGCGTATATGACTGTTAAATGGCGTAAGAATATTGTAGAAAGTGAGGGTAACAATTTTATGGGTTTTCATGCAAAAGTTCTAGGTCGCGACGTAGGTCAGTGAAGGTCGTGACGGGATAGCTTGTGATCGCGACAGGGTCATGTGAAGGTCGCGACAGGTATGTCAGAACGGATGGCCAGAACGCGACGTAGGGTACTGTCGCGTTCAGAATGCGACAATCATACCGTCGTGACAACCTTGAGAATGCGACATGTCAGGCCGTCGCATTCTCAGGTCCGTGGCCTAAGTCTAACAGAGTTCTGATCTGTTGGATTGCGGTCCAGGGTTTCCAATTTTTGATACAGGGTCGTTCAGAAAATCATATCTAATTATATACATGATGAAAAATTATGAAACCAGTTTTAAACTGATGTAGACATGCAAGGGTACTTCCAGTAATTAGTAATTTGAAAACAATCATGGTATCGACATGGTTCTAGCATGTTGAAGAAGAAGTAACTTGATTCAGGTACAACAGAGATGAAGGACTTAATTAGAGCAACATGCTTGATAAAAATAGGGGGAAAAGATTGATGACATGTAGTAGTATCCTCAGTAAAAATTTCAAGGCATGGGGTGGTGTACGTGGAGATATGAATTAAACATGATGGCTCGGGGCTATCATGTTCGTAGAACTTCAAAAATAGAGAACAAAAGATATGCTCGATGGAAAATTATGAAATAAGAGGGCTTTTGTTCCTGGGGATTGAAACTACCTATAGACGAGTTTAATTTATTTTGCTTGTGAGAATGCCTACCTTTGACTCGAATGGTCTTCTAGGGCTTAGAAATTCAAGAACGAGGAAGAAGCTTGAAGAACTCCTTCTCCCCACGAGATCCTCTCCTCCTTGGCCTCTCCTCCACGTCCAACAACCTTTGGCAATGAGCTAGGGTCGGCCAAGAGGGTTTAAGAGATGTATTTATGTATGTATAATTTCCTATTCCCACTTCTACTCTAATTGCCCTTTAATTACGAGATTTCCTAACTCCTCCTTTCCTTCTTGCTTTCCAACCTGTAATTGGGTTAGGATGGAAGCTAAATTCGTGCAAGACCATATGGGCTAGGTTTAGGAATCCAATTCCAACTCTAATTGCTTCTTTTAATGCTTTAATGTCTCCTTTCTATTTAAGAATATTTAAACTACGAATTTAGGGTATTTTCTTGTTATTCTCTCTTTGTAAATTCATATTTGACCCAATAAATTCTAGGGGGTCCATTAAGCAAAGCCCATTACTCTTCCCATTTAATGGGTTTTATTTAATGCTCTTTTCATTAAATATCCGTTTAACTAGGTTTTAATTATTGATTTTGATAACTCGCCCATTGAATGTAAAATTGAAGCATTGATGGGTGGTGGAAGGGACCCCTAAAGTTTGTTCTAGCCAGGACGACCAAGAATGGCCTTATAGGCCGGATCGACGTCCAAAACTAGGAACTCGGATGACATGGTGACAGGTCCAATCTCCAGCTGAAGAGCGATTTTACCTTTGGCAACCCTCTTGGAGTTGTCATAGGCCGCGATGGTGGAGCAGATTTTCTCCAGATTATCCTCGCCCAAACCTAATGCTTGAGGGTCTTCATCGGACAAACATTAATGGATGCCCTGGTGTCGATGAGAGTGGAGTCCACCGAAACCCCGTTGAGAGTAACGGTGAGGCAAAGAGGAAGAGAGAGACACTCGGGGGCAGCAAGGTCTTTGTCCGAGAAGGAAATGGAGGGACCTTGGGTGAGGGAAAGGATGGCATTGATCACCCCGCTGGGAGGAAGGTCATCGTTGACCATGATTTTCTGGAGGAATTGGAGGAGGGTGGACTGATGGGACGGCGACCTCCGAATCAACTCTAAAATAGACACCCTCATGGGAGTCTTATCCAAGTGTTGCAGAATATCATATTCGGTGTCGGCAGGTGGTGGGGGTCCATTGTCCTCCTCATCTTGAGATGGCCATGGAGGGGAGGGACAATCCGGTTTCGAAGTGTGACATGAACGTCCTCCTGAGACTTAGGGAGAATGAGTTAAGGGGTTTGGTGCTATGGGTGGATGACTCATAGGAGGGGAGAATGAGAGTGGAAGGGTAGACATCCCAAGGAGCGGGTAGGATGAGCACTAAAGGTCGCTCTTCTAGGATGGCATGTACGGTGGCGGAGCGCTCCTGGGACTCTATGGAGGGACATGGGTACCATTCCTCAAAACCATCTACCCCCCATTGTTGTTCTCTCCTCACGACCCCAGGTTTTGAATGTGTCATGGTGTTGACATTTTCCTGGGACTTGGAGGAGGATAGGTTGTTGTTGTTTTGGTGGTTGTGGAGAGGGTTTTGCACTATGCCCAGGTCCCTTCTTGTGTACCTAGACTTAGCAATGGCGACCTTGACGTCTTCCCAATTAATCCTACCCTGATCGTTCATGTCATACACCCAGTCACGGAAAGTGAAGCAATTGTGGATTTCATGAACGGGAGCCCTATGATATGGACAGTACTTGGAAGTATTGGCTCTCGGATGGACACCTCCTTTTGTGGGGGAAGTTGGTGATGATCAGTCTGTCCATGTAATTTTAATTAATTACATATGTATTTAGTGATTAACAAAACTTCATCAATAATCTCTAAAATATTTCATAAGTCTTAAGCACAGGAAATAAACAAGGAAATCAAGCACATTTGGTAAGTACTAAATACTTCTGTCATAAGCTAGGTAAGTACATTCTCTAAGTCCACATCGACTTCTTTGTTGAAAGTCACAATGATTTCATAAGTATTTTAACGATTTCCTTGTAAGACTGGAAAGTCATGTTGTTTCAAACAAGTCGATCCTGTAATGATTCTATAAGTCATCGTAATGATTTCTTTAAAGCTCGTAACGACTTGCCTGTCGCAACGATTTTATAAGTAATCATAACGATTTCTTTGGAACTCGCAATGACTTGCTCGCCGCAACGATTCTATAAGTCATCGTAAAGATTTCTTTAAAGCTCGTAACGACCTGCCTGTCGCAACGATTCTATAGGTAATCATAACGATTTCTTTAGAACTCGCAATGACTTGCTCGCCGCAATGATTCTATAAGTAATCATAACGATTTCTTTAGAACTCGCAACGACTTGCTCGCCGCAACGATTCTATAAGTAATCATAACGATTTCTTTAGAACTCGCAACGACTTGCTCGCCGTAACGATTCTATAAGTAATCATAACGATTTCCTTAGAAACTCACAACGATCTACGTTCTGTAACGATTTGCTAAGTGTTTCACAACGATTTCTTCAGTGAACACAACGACTTGCGTTCTGTAACGATTTGTTAAGGGTTTTACAACGATTTGCTTTGCGCAACGATTTCTTTAAGCGCTCACAACGATTTGCTTTGTGCACGATTTCTTTAAGCGCTCACAACGATTTGCTTTGTGCAACGATTTCTTTAAGTGCTCACAACGATTTGCTTTGTGCAACGATTTCTTTAAGCGCTTATAACGATTTGCTTTATGCAACGATTTCTTCAGTATTCATAATGATTCCTTAATGAATACAATGATTTGCTTTCTATAATGACTTGTTAAGTGATCATAATGATTTCATCTGTAAACACTTGATCATAACGATTTCATAAGTTATATGGACAACGACTTTATGGTTTATATCGACTTATATTTATCTTATCTATTGAAGCATTGAATAGTCAAAGTCTTCTCTTAACTGTCTGACTGCTGTGCATTTATGAGATCTGAACATACCTCTGCATGCATGCAGACAATATCATCCATTATAGTGCATCTTCTGTCAATATCTTTTAAAAGAAACTATTTAGCAGTGCTATTTTGGTGAATATTCTTATCATCGTTTACTGACAAATAAAGACAACCTAGCTGTCTACTGTTCTAGCATTTAATTTATGTAGGGTCCTAAAGACGTTCTGTCATACAACGTTGGACCATACAAACGGCAGAAGACATTATCTCTTTGTGTGCTCAAATGGGTAAAAGATTGTTGAAGCTTCCAAGTGTCATGCAGTCTAACGACTACCAATCTAAGGGACAACGGTTACTTCAACGGGCGAATTTCAAAAGAAGATATAAATACAAGACAGAAGAGAAGAACAACACAATACGGAGAAACAACGAACGCTCAAGCGATTCAAATCTTCTGACAGAATTCTAAGAGCCAAGAACTTCATTCCTCCTCGTGTTGCTCTCTGCTCTCCACTCTGTAGTGAAAATCTTGAGAGAGCTTGTGTAGTTCTGAGAGTGTGCTTAGCTTAGATTCTTTGCTCTCAGTGCTAGTTGCTTCAGATCTTGGCTTGTTAAAGCTTGATCTAGGGGCTTGAATTCTTTCTACTCTCTTCATTGTGTGTCCCTTCATGTGTGAAGGAAGACCTGGTGGTATCCAGGGTGCTATTTCCCTTCAGTTGTGAAGGAAGACCTGGTGGGGTATCTAGGGGTGTTTATTTCCCTTCGTGTGTGAAGGAAGACCAGCTGAGCTGGGTGTTGTAGCGTCCTTAGGGGGACTGTACCCTAGTTAGTGGAATCCTGAGTTTTGCTCAGGGACTGGATGTAGGACTCCTAAGGAGAGGAGGTCCGAACCAGGATATTCTTGTGTTGTGTGATTGTTTTCCTTGTGTGATTGCCTTTCGAACTAACAGCTACTAACATCTATCGAAGAACGTTGTTGTGTGAATTTTTGATTTACAGGTACTAATAGATTAATTTTAAAAGACCCATTCACCCCCCTCTGGGCTCGTCAACTGGGCAACAAATGGTATCAGAGCGAGTCTCTTCGACAACGAAAGGATCCAATGATCTGAAGAGTAAAGATCCATGGCAGCCCAAAGTCACAACGAAGGTCAGTCTATCAACCGACCACCATTGTTCGATGGAGAGGATTACACTTACTAGAAAATAAAAATGGAGTACTTCCTGCAAGGCCACGATTATCAGATATGGTCCATAGTGGAAGAAGGCGATCTTCTAGTCACAAATGAGAAAGCTCAGTGGACAGACGACGATAGGAAGAAGATCTCGCAAAATGTAAAGCAAAGAGTATTTTGTGCTGTGCCTTAGTAAAAAGGAGTTCAACAGAGTTTCAGCCTGCAAATCCGCAATGGAAATGTGGGAAAAGCTCAGAATCACCTATGAAGGCACAGATAAGGTAAAGGAAACAAGAATAGATATTCTTGTAGCACAGTACGAAAGATTTCAAATGCAATCAGGTGAGTCCATTACCTAAATGTTCAGTAGATTTACAGATATTACAAATGGGCTAGCTGGACTAGGAAAGACCTATGAAATGGGAGATATGGTCAGAAAGATCTTAGATCTTTACCATCCTCATGGACCCCAAAAGTAACAGCCATTGAAGAAGCTAATGATCCAAAAGGATGTCTTTAGAAAAGCTCATCGGGTCCCTCATGGCCCATGAGATAACATGGAAAGGCTAGGAGAGTCCTCAGCAGCAGAAAGAAACACTCCAATGCCTTGAAAGCTGAAGAAGATTCACCAGAGGTAAGCTCAGATGAGAGTGAAAATGATGAAGACAGTGAAAATGAGGAAGCAATGCTCTCTAGAAGAATGCAGCGAATTCTGGCCAAGAAGAAGAAGTTCCAGTCTGGAAGAAGGCACTTCAAAAAGAATAAGGACTTCAAGAGATCAGATGGAAAGGATGTGAAGAAAGGAGAACCCATCTGCTATGAATGTAAAAAAAACAGGACACATCAAAGCTGAGTATCCAAAGATCAAGAAGTCGGAGTTCAGGAAGAAAGACAGCTCCAAGAAATTCAGAAAGTACAAAAAGAAGGCGATGGCAGCAGCAGGGAAAACAGTAGTGACTCAGACAGTGAGTCAAGCTCCTGCAGCGATGAAGAAGAAGCCAATCTAGCTTTCATGGCAAATACGAAGACAAGGTAACTTCTGACTCTTCTTTTGATCATGTAATGACTTTGATTCAGATAATTTAGAGGAAACATTAATGAACTTTATGATAATATAAAGAAATAACTAAACTGTTTAAAGCAAGTAAGAAAATAATGCTTGTTTAGAAAACACCAACTCTGATTTGAAAACAGAAAATGAAGAACTAGAAAAACAAATAACTGAACTTAAAAGAAGAAATGAACTACTATGTGAAGATTAAAAGATAAAAATAAACAAATAACAAAATTAGAAAAATAGGAAAGTGTAGATGATAAGGAAAGAAATTAAAAACTTAAAGAAGAAAATGATAAATTATCAAGCACACTAGAAAATTCACAAATGGTAAAAATTCATTAATATTAAAAGGAGCTAGACGTTCAGGAAGAAGAAAAATGGTGTAGGATAACACCACCAGATAATGAAGAAACTAATTCATCTTAAAATATACCCAACACCAAAATTTGTACCCGAACAAGATATAACATATAGTTAACTTTAAATATATTGAAAGAGTTACTAAAACATCATGCTGTAGCCATTGCAATAGATTAGGTCACATAAAAACCACATGTCCAATAAGACATAAGAAATGGGTAATAAAAAGAAAAATTGATGATACTAACCCATCAGGACCCAAAGAATTTGGGTACCTAAAACTTGATGGTTTTATTTCAGGTTAACCCTCGAGCATCCAAATGGTATTTGGATAGTGGGTGCTCAAAGCACATGTCAGGAAACCAGAAGTTGTTCACTCATCTCCAAGATGAAGAAGGAACAGTCACTTATGGAGATAATGGAAAAGGAACTGGACAGGCAGTGGCTCCGTGAACAGTAAAGGAAAAACAGTTATAGAGGATGTGTTGTTGGTCAAAGGATTGAAGCATAATCTTATCAGCATCAGCCAACTGTGTGATAGAGGCAATCAGATCAAATTTCAAGAATCAAAATGCAGCATACTGAAGGATGGAGCAGTCATCTTTGAAGCAAACAGAGAAAAGAATTTATATGTGCTCTATCTGAGGAACTCAAAGAACAAAATGTTTGTCTGGCAGCAAATAAAGATACGTCTATTGAATTATGGCACAGACGTCTAAGACATTACAGTATAGATGGCATGAGAAAATTTCTGAGAAAAATCTTGTGAAGGTCTACCAAAGGTCAGTGCAAAAATGGAAGATATCTGTAGACCGGTGCTAAGGGAAAGCACACCAAGAGCTCCTTCAAGTCAAAGACGGTGGTAACCACCTCAAAACCCTTAGAGCTCCTTCATATGGATATTTGGGCCAATGAGGACTACCAGTCTTGGAGGAAAGAACTTTGGATTTGTCATAGTCGATGACTATTCAAGATTCACATGGGTATCATTCCTGGAGCATAAAGATGACACATTCGAAAACTTTGTTAGTTTCAGCAAGAAAGTCCAGAAGGATCAGAAGTTCAGCATTGTTTCTATCCGATCAGATCATGGTGGTGAATTTCAGAATGAAAAGTTTGCTAAGTTCTGTGAAGATCAGGGAATCGAGCATAATTTCTCAGCACCAAGGACACCACAGCAAAATGGAATTGCAGAGAGAAAGAATAGAATCCTATTGGATATGGAAAGAACTATGCTATCTGAATATGATCTGCCAAGATACTTTTGGGCTGAAGCAGTCAACACAGCAAGCTACATCATCAACAGAGTGATGATCAGGCCAATTCTAAAGAAGACTGCATATGAACTGTTCAAAGGAAAGAAACCAAGGATCAGTCATTTCAGAACCTTTGGATGTCCATGCTTTATACACAACAACGGCAAGCGAGATATTGGTAAGTTGGATGCCAAATCAAATGAAGGCATCTTCATGGGGTACACCTCTAAACCCAAAGGCTATGGAATATTTAATAAACGTACATTATTAATTGAACAGTCTATACATATTATTTTTGATGAAACTAATCCTTCTTGAGAAAGGAAGAAGATAGTGATGATCATGATGCAGATGTACTGTCCAAGAAACTGAAGAATACATCAATTGAGGACAAGGATGATCCACCACTGGAAGACATGCAACAAAAGGAAATACACATGAAAATCTTCCAAAGGAGTGGAGATATAGAAAGATCACCACTCGAAAATGTTATTGGTGATCCATCTGTAGGGGTAAGAACAAGAGGTAATGTAATTCCTTGTGATTACCTAGCTTTTGTTTCTCAAATAGAGCCTAGGACAGTCAATGAAGCTCTTATGATGAATCTAGGATAATAGCCATGCAAGATGAACTAAATCAGTTCAAGAGATACCAAGTATGGTCACTTGTTCCTAGACCATCAGACCATCCAGTCATTGACACTAAATGGTGTTCAGAAATAAACTGGATGAAACTGGTGTGATCTTAAGAAACAGGCCAGATTGGTAGCTCAAGGCTATTCTCAAGAGGAAGGCATAGATTTCGATGAAACCTATGCACCTGTAGCTAGACTTGAGGCTATTAGAATACTACTTGCATATGCATCAGCATTATATTTAACTATTTCAAATGGATGTCAAATCTGCATTTCTAAATGGTTTTATAAAAGAGGGAGTTTATGTGGAACAACCCCCGGGTTTTGATGACACAGAATTTCCTAACCATGTTTCAAACTTCATAAGGCATTATATGGTTTAAAACAAGCACCTAGAGCCTAGTATGAAAGGCTTAGTTCATTTCTTTTAAACCATGGTTTCAGTAGAGGTCAAGTAGATAACACTCTTTTCATAAAGTCAAAGGTCAAACACATACTACTGGTTCAAATTTATGTAGATGATTATTTTTGGTTCTACTGATGAATCCCTTTGCAAGTATTTTGAAAAGTTGAGACAGGGTGAATTTGAAATGAGCATGATGGGAGAACTTAATTACTTCCTTGAATTACAAATCAAACAAGAAAAGGAAGGAACTCACATCTGTCAAGCCAAGTACACAAAAGAACTCTGAAGAAGTTTGGATTCGAAAATACCAAGCCACTATCAACACCAATGAGCACATCAACGAGGAGGACAATGACAAAGATGGTAAGAAAGTAGATCAAAAGATCTACAGAGGTATGATAGGTTCACTACTCTATTTGACAGCAGTAGACCTGATATCTTATTAGTGTAAGCATGTGTGCTAGGTATCAAGCAGATCCTAGAGAATCACATTTAATTTCTGTAAAAAGAATATTCAGATATTTAGGTAGAACTCATGATTAGTCTGTGGTATCCAAAATCTTGTGAAATCAATTTAGTAGGATACTCTGCTGCTGACTATGCTGGATGCAAAGTAGATAGAAAAAGCACCAATGGTGGTTGTCAATTTCTTGTAGGATGTTTGATATCCTGGTCTTCAAGAGAAACAAAATTCAGTGGCACTGTCTACAGCTGAAGCTGAGTACGTAGCTGCTGGAAGTGCTGTACACAACTCTTATGGATAAAGCAACAACTTGAAGATTTTGGATTAAACATCAAATCGATTCCACTGTTGTGTGACAACACCAGTGCCATTAATCTCACCAAAAATCCAGTTCAACATTCAAGGACCAAGCATATTGAGGTTAGATATCATTATTTCGTGATCATGTAGCAAATGGTAATATTGAAATATCTTTTATTGATACAAACGGCCAGCTAGAAGACATCTTCACAAAAGCCTTACCTGAAGAGAGATTCACATCTCTTAGAAGGGAATTGGGCATGTGCAATTTGTGAAAAGAGTCTTGTTGAAAACTGGCATATAAATTTTTCAGACTTAAACAATCTTTCTCTCTATGGCTTTAAGCAAAAATAGCAATATTACCCCTGCTGGTCGCTCTTTTATTGAAGTCGGTTTGAATAGTTAAACTTTTTTGTTGCTTTCTACCGCCATTTGGCGCCTCACTTTCCTCAGCGCATTTAATTATTCATAAAATCGATGAGAGAACGATTCGTATCCCATCTTCTACCTTTTCCCCCTTTCGTCTGGTTGCTTGAGCCGATGCCCTAGCAATTTCGACATTGACTCTCTGCTAAGTTTGAAGCTTCGTTCATCTTTCCGCAAAATTTCTTGAGGGCTTTCACTCCTCCTTCCTTCTCAACCCTCCAGAAAACCTCCATCAACGGATTCATGGCCGCATCCACCGTTTCCGGGAGTTTGGGTGGCCACAGCGCTGAGTTTCTTGCTCTTGAGCAGCAGGAAAGGTTCATCTTTGTGAAGACGAAAGTCTATGGAAATAAGGCAGTGGATACAACAGATCTAGAAATAATGGCATGCGCAGTGTAGTTGAAGCAATGAATAGGATGCAGTGGATGGGAATCACCACCCTTTCCGGGGTAAGTTATCCGGACCTCGTAAAGGCTTTTTATGTTTGTCTGAGAACAGAGGAAGACGGGTCCCTGATTTCATCGTCAAGGGAACCCAGATCAAGATAGATCATGAGTTGTTACATTCGTTGTTTGGAGTAAAGACATCCGGGCACAGTGGGGTTCACACCGTGGACGCCCAAGTTAAGGTCTTGGTATTGTAGGATCGGGATTCAGATTGAAAGATGGTAAATTAGACATTAACCAACTGAATGCTTTCAACTGCCTCCTCCATTTCATAGTCTGTCAGATTTTGGTTCCAAGAAGCGCCACTTTCTCCTCCTGTACCAAAGCAGACTCAGACATGATGTTCTGGGCCATACAGAACAAGGATATCAATATGGCCGAAGTGATGATTGAAAGGATGAGATTTGCTCGTGATCAAATTTGGGATACAAAGAGCAAGCTAAATGTCTCTTTGCCTTATGCTCATCTGCTTACCAAAGTTTTCAGGCATTTTGGTATTGATCTGACCGGAGCTGTAGTTGAAAAAATGGGCCAATCAATTAGGTCCAGAAATCTAAGGAAGAGTGGTTTCTCAGTGATCAATGGTGTTTGGTCTAAGACCTCAGTGGCAGAGGGAGAAGCTATCATAGGAGATATTCCTGATGTTCAGGAAGAAGCAGCAGAACAACCAGCAGCGGATCAAGCATTAGAAGAACCACCAACTGTACCAGCAGAAGGTGTGACAGCAGTACCAGCAGAATCAGTAGCAGCAGAAACAAGAGCTGTAGAGCAAGCAGGGTCACCCCCTTTAATATTGAATCTCACCCTCTAGAAACTCCAGTAGAAGGAGCAGTGGTAGGTGCAGCAGACACTTTGTCCACCTCCATTGTTGCCTCTATCCTAAGAGAGGTAGTGGATTCTGTTCTCACCACCCCAGTCACCTCAGAGACTGGTGGAATTGCAAGAGAAGAAGCTGTGGCATCCGGCACATTGAAGAATCACTTGGAATACCAGTTCAGGAGGAGCAGTCAGATGCTCCTGATAATATTATTTTGGAAGAGGATGCTCCCATTCAGGGGGAGCAAGAGCCAATGGAAGAGGATGCTCCTGCTCAGGGGGAGGGACATGTCAATCCTCCAGTCTTTGATCCTAGAGATGGGGAGACAGCCAGTTCCACTGATTCTGATGTTGATCAGCCTCCTCCAGCTTCAAGGCTAGGCAGAAAGGGAAAGAAGTGGAGCCCAAGTACCTCTCCCATCAAATACTCCACATGAAAGGCTAATGATGCAGAAGATTGTGATAAATTTGAAGCCTGTGATTGAGAGACTTGATGCCCAAGGAGCTATTCTATGTTCTCTTCAATCTGATGTATCCTCCATATTTTTTAGCCAAGCTTCAGCTTCAAAGAAATTTCCAACATCAGGAATGCCATGAAGTGGTTCAAAAAAGAAATGGGCAGCATGAAGAATATGCTGAGTGAAATCCTGAAGGTGGTTGGAGCCCAAGCTCCTCCTCCTCCACCTCCTGCAGCCCAAGTTCCTGAGTCTGAGCCCTCAGGGCCATCAGTTCAAGAGTCAGGGCCATCAGGGCCAACACCAGCAGCAGCAGAGGCAGAAGTAAATGTGCAAGGGTCATCTGGGCCAGCTGAGCAGGTTGAAGGGTCTCCAAGGCCAGCTGAGCAAGTGTCAGGGCCATTGGAGAGTGGACCTGTGTAGGCAGAGGTTGAAGAAGAGACCTTGGCACCTGAGCCCCCAGCTCCTTCTCCTCCCTCTCTCACACATGTTCCTCCTTCTCCACCATCAGCTCCTACAGCACCTCTTGCTCCACAAACCTTCAAGAAGCCTCAATCCAGACCCATATCTTCTCCAACACCATTTCCTTCTCAATCCACCTCATCTCCTGCATCTTCTACTCACATACTTCCACCTCCACCTAGTTCTGAGGTGCCTACAGCATCCTCTACTGGAGCCTCCTCCTCCTCCTCTGGTCCCTCCCATGGACCAGTTGATGACATTCTCTCTACTTCTCGTTCATTTCTTCATCCTTCTCCTCCACCCTCTTTCATTACTATCATCCCTGAAAGAGCTCAACTTGACTCTCCCTTTATGGAAAAGGTAAAGGATGAGTTTGAGGAAGGCATTCTCAGGGCAGTGTTGAAGGTTGGGGAGCACATCCATAGGGCAGACCTTCCAGTCATGCTCCTAAGAAGAGGAAAATTTCTTCTACCTCCTCCATTCATCTGAGCCTAAATACCCTCCTTTGTGGTTTTCCCACAGTGGACAACAAAAATAAACCACTGTATAGAGAATATCTCTCAAAGGTCGTTCTTGCCACCATCATTAACCTTCCCTTCCTAAATCTAATAGATCATTTAAACCCATTTTACCCTTCACTTCTCTTTCCAAATCCGAAAAATCGAAGATCTTCTCTATCGCCCATTCCAAAACCGAAGAGCAGTGGGGCAAAGGCCACCAAGATCTCTTCAAAAGATATATTCTTGCCAAATCTGCCAGATTCCCTCCAAGGGACCACTCCTTGACCTTATCAGAGTGGTTCAGAATTTATCATAGAGAATTTGGGCACCCTTCATTCAGAAAGAGATCAAGATGGTCAGACACTATGTGTTGTTCAACAACTACAGATATGTCCATCGACTTCCAGAAGTTTAGCTGAGCCAGTTTAAGAAGGCCATTTCAGCTCTGAGTCCAGGCATTTCTCACACTTCAGATGTTCAGGTAGATTTTGCTACCCTCCTAAGCCAGATGAGATTGCACTACCTCAGATTCATTTCCTTGTCATGGAATCCTCTGTAGGATCCATCATCTTTGAACGTTTTGCCAGAGTGATGGGCAGAATCAAAGTACAGAAAGGCTGTCTGGTTGCTTTTCCTCGATTTCTCTTTAGAGAATATCACCAGGGGCATGTCAGTGCTGAAGTTCTAGCCTCAATTCTGTCTGAATGCGAAAGGTTGACATCCTCAGAATGGAGTACCTTCTATCCCTTGTCTGCTCAGCAGCTGTTCACCTTGAATGAAGCTCAAGCCAGGGAAGGCAAACCTGCTATCTCTCCAGCCATCATTTGGATATGAACTCCATTCACCTTGTAAATGACCCCTTCAAAGTTTGGGAGGAAAGGTACAAGGTGTATGTAGCTCTACACAAAGCTCTCAGAGATAATCACAATCACTACCCTGTATCCATGGATCAGTTTCTTACCTGTGCCAGCTTTGGGACTCGTCGTTTCCTAAAGATGACTATGGATAAGGATGCTTATGCTGATCTCTCCTTAAGCACCTAGATCTTCATCTCAAAGGGTCCCTCCATGGGACCAACCTACTCTTTGTCTTTGGAGTCTTTAAAACTCACTTTGAAGAGCAGGAAGCACAGACATGGGAAACCATCTCCATTTTGCCTCTCTTCTGTCTCCTGCTTATTATTTACCTGTACCTCCTCAAGTTGAATGAAATACTTTAATTTGTCTTAGTTCCCTTATCTTCTTTCTTTGTCTCAGATTATCTTTTTTATTAATGACAAAAGGGGGAGAAATTAGCATGTCTGAAATACATTCCAAAAATATTTAGGGAAATTTCATCCATACCTATTGTTCAGTTTTGTCATCACCAAAAAGGGGGAGATTGATGATCATGTTGCCCATTGACGAGCCCAGAGGGGGGGGGGGGTGAATGGGTCTTTTTAAAAGATAATCTAGAAGATACCTATACTAAAAACATTCACACAAACGTTCTTTGAAGGAGGTTAGTGACTGTTAGTTTAAATATCAAACACACAAAGAAGACAATCACACACACAGGATATCCTGGTCCAGACCTCCTTTCCTTAGGAGTCCTACGTCCAGTCCCTGAGCAACAACTCATGATTTCACTAACTAGGGTACAGTCCCCCTAAAGACGCAACAGCACCCAGCTCAGCTGGTCTTCCTTCACACCCGAAGGGAACAACAACACCTGGATACCCCACCAGTCTTCCTTCACAACCGAAGGGAAAACAACACCCTGGATGCCACCAGGTCTTCCTTCACAACCGAAGGGAAACAACACCCTGGATGCCACCAGGTCTTCCTTCACAACCGAAGGGAAACAACACCCTGGATGCCCCACTAGGTCTTCCTTCACAACCGAAGGGAAAAACTCCTCAAAGAGAATTGAATGAAATTCAAGCCCCTAGATCAGGCTTTTGACAAGCAAGATCTGAAGCCACTAGCACTGAGAGCAAAGAATCTAAGCTAAGTGCACTCTCAGAACTACACAAGCTCTCTCAAGATTTTCACTATAGAGTGGAGAGCAAAGAGCAACACAAGGAGGAATGAAGTTCTTGGCTCTTAGAATTCTGTCAGAAGATTTGAATTGCTTGAACGAGTGTTCTCTGCTTGGTTTTATTTTATTCTTCTCTTGAATTATATCTTCTTTTGAAATGGACATTGAAGAAGTAACCATTGTCTCTTAGATTGGTAGACGTTAGACTGCTTGACATTTGGAAGCTTCAACAATCTTTTATCCATTTGAGCACGCAAAGAGATAATGTTTTTTGGCGTCAGTATGGTCCAACGTTGTATGACAGAACATCTTTAGGACCCTGCAAAAATTAAATGCTAGAAAAGTAGACAGCTAGGTTGTCTCTTGTTGTCAGTAAACGTTGACATGAGTGTAATCACAGGGATTGTACCCCCCCTCGACACGAACATGGATACTAAAGCTATGAGCATGGAAAATAGGATGTGATCGCCACCTAGCAAGTCGCCTAAGAATGAAAATGAGATGGTGGCTGACTTAAACTAGGAAAAGGAGAGAGAACAGAAATGGACCTGATGTCACGGTCGCCATTGGAGCCGCGATAGACTGGTATCGCGTCAGCTTTCGTCGACGCATCTTTGGTCGCGTCACCTTAGGCCGTCGCGTTCTCTGAATGCGGGAGAAATGAAATAAGGACCTTCTTCTCGTCCTCCAGCCGGCCAGAGAACCAGAGCTCCTCGTAGATTTTACTTGTTTGCCTGCCAACCAAATAAAATCACAACAAAACGCCCTATTAGAACACGTGAAGCATAGTATCTATTCTAAAAATGGAGGGAAATGGGAGATCATGGCGGGAACGCACCTGGGGTGGTTTTGAACCCCTATGGGCATGGGAAAAAAAACGTAGGTGGATAGTAGAGTGTGCTCTATCTAAAAATAATGCAAAAATGCATGTAGAAGTAAGAGGAGAGAAGGGAGAAGAAAATGAGCCCCATTGGGGCGACTCCCTGGCGTGAGTGTGGCTCCAAGGATGTGCAAGAGCTCCAAGAGATCGTCGGGGTCGCCCTCTTCACGTTCCGTACTCCGTTAATGGTGGAAGAGTGGCTTTGGGGAGTGGAATGTGAAGGGAAATGGCCAAAATGAGTGGTTGTGGTGCTAAGTATGGATGAGAGGGAATTTTGGCAGCCCTTCAGGGTGGTAATTAGGCTCTCTCCATCTTGAGGAAGGGGCCTTGCTTATATAGAGCTTGGGATAAGAATAGTGATATTATCTCTTCAAAAGGTTTTAAAAATCATAATAGGAGATAAAGCCTATAAAAATCGGATTGAGAGTCCTTGGGGATCCTCACAAGAGTCCCTAAGGCTAGGATCCCGCCCCAAGGGGTAGGGATAATCCTTAGGATTAAGTTGAGTTCAAAAGGAGGATAAATAGGGAGGAGTTATGGAGGCCAGAGGATTCGGTCATTGTCGCGACATATCATAGGGTCGCGACTAAGACGCGACGGCACGGAGGGCGCGACAGTATTGCCCACGTGCATGGATAATGCATGGGCTGTCGCGACCTCCCGAACTGTCGCGACTAGAGATGCGGGCCCACGAGTCGTCGCGACAATAAATATGGATTATTTGAGAGTTATCAGCCAACTATATGAAGACAAGAGTTATTATGCCCCAAGGACTCTTTCAAGTGATAAATTTCGGGATTTCAAGGCATTTTAATGGCTTAAAGGGCTCAAAACAGGCAAATGATGGGCTCAAGGTGAGTGACCAATTAGGGGCCACTAAGGTAACAAGAAATGTGGTTCAAACCATTAGTCAAAACGGGTGTTACAGATTGCCCCTCCTTAGCTTCCCTTGCAGGGGAGTGAAGCGAAAGTGGAGTGGAGATGTCATGAAGTGACGACGGAATGGAGATGACGAGGAGCAGACTGAAAGCGAGGAGTCAGGTAAAGAGACACCCGATTTTAACTAAAGGCAATTGGAATCTTCGTGAAAGCCCCGAGTTGGTTGTTCGAGTAGAATGTAAAGAAGAGCACAAGTCTGGACGAGAGGAGAAAAGAAGAGGACGATCAACCCCTCGATTGAGAGGTACCCTGGCCGATTGGCCTGCAGGTTTCGTTTTGGAAGGACATGTGCGTGCCAGGCAGGTAACTCATGACTCTGTCCTGGGAGCGGTTCGCAACCAAAACGGATCAAAGGAGTAGATGAATAATTGGATAGGAATCCAGACAGGGAAATTCTTGTCAATCTGACGGGAACAACTCACTCGGAGGAAACCTTCCGATTCAGAGTGGAATTGGATTTCTTGTTCGAACATGAAGGATGATTGGGCACTCACAATAGCTCATCATGGTCAAGAATGAGTTAGGAAAGCTCAAAGTCCTACATGATGCATGCTGGGCTAAAGTAAAAGAATCATCAAAACGATGTAAAGAAAAGGAAATAGGAGATACATCAAGGATAATATTACTAAGCCAAATAAGAATGGGTCCAGAGACTACCCACAACCGTAGTGCAGGCCTGAATCCATCGTCCCCGAACTTAAGAAACTTAGCGGACTGTCCAACGATTAACAATGTGTACCTAGATTATCATCGTTTTTGGTAGAGGGAACTCAAATCTCAGAACACATTGAGAACCAGCCGGCCTTGAAATGATATAATAAATAGGATATCATATAGTAATGCCGGGAGTAGGGAAGAAATACAATACCTGACTTACCTGTGATGAAGTCTCCTTTTTTTTTTTTTGTTTTTTGATTTCTTTTTTTTTTTTTGGAAGAACATACACAACAAGATATGAGCACAACAATTACAAATAATCAAGCAACATAATACACAGCTCAGAGATGAAAACAACCCTCGGGTAAGTAAGGCGACATCCCAGATGACCGCGACCATGTCGCATCGCAGCGCCCTGCCGCGACATGTTCGCGTCAGATCGCGGCGTCGCGACTCGGACAGAGCTCGAAAAGACCAGGAAACCGGAGTTCACCCTTATCCTAAGACACCTAGACTAACACTAGGACTCCTAAACCTCTTCTAACCTTATCCTAACACCTAGTTTCGGGATTTAGTGGGTTTCTAACTCTTAGGACTCTATAAATAGATGGTTAGAGGTGCTAATCCCGCAGCTAACCCCTGCATCCTTGCTCTTCAAATTCAAGTTCTCTTCTCCTCTCTTGCAACCATGAAGAGGAATTATTCGACTTTTGCAGAAGATATCCCCCCTTACTCCAGCTCAAAAGCTGCTAGGAGACGTACGCCGATCTGAAGCAACTCTCCGCCATCCCGGGGCACATCTACACACGCCCGAGCTCCAAGTAAGTGGCCTTTCCTTCCTGAGATTCTGAACTTTCTGCACTGTCTGTTTTACTCTGTTTTGCTCTTCTCTTTTCTCCTCTTTTCCTCCGTTCTTCATGTCTCTTCTTCTATCTCAGATCCTCCCCGGCCAACGGCGATTCTCAAAGATGCCATGGCTGGTACCCATGCTCGAGCTACTGCCGCCCACATCTATTGGTCACTTGAAGGAGTGGGGGCTGTCCACTGTCTTTGTGCTGGCCAAAAACTACAACAAGCTAGTACATGTGTAGGAGAGTGTCACGGCCATGGTGGAGCTATGGCATCCACAACCCACTCGTTCATCTTTCCAGATTTGAAGCGACGATCCTTTTGGAAGAGTTGGAGATCATGCTTGCCTCCCTGCTATCAAAGGGGCGAAGATTGGCAATTTCCTACACCGTGGAGCAGATTAATTCATGGAGCATCTTGGCGTATATTACCATGAAGAAAAATGATCTCTACTCCATGACCATGGTATGTACGTCCATCTTCTTCCAATTGCTCAGTGGATTACTTCCCAGTGTAAAACGGAAGACCACACACTACACCACTATCGCCAAGGCAGCCGCCATATGCATTTGCGGCGTCATACTCTTCCCGGAATCCGACGGCGCCATCTCTTTTGGCAATCTGAGCATCATTGATTCTATCTCCGAAGGTATGAAAATTGGGCAGCCTCTTGGGTTTTCTATATGCTGGCCTGACCTCTGCAGCACTCGGGGGCCCTTTTTAGGGATCGGTCATCGCCCTCGAGCTATTGATGGGGATACATTTTCAATTCCGAACGGCGGAGAATCCGAACACAGAATGCAAGACATGCTGAACCACCCGCTAGCATACGTGGGTAGACGACTCCACATGAGCACTCGGGCTTGGTGCAAAACGGCTCAAGTGAAGGGCATACAAGCATGGCGCCAATACCTCCGAAGTCTGGCCGTGGCGGATTTTGACATGCGCCCTCGGTTCATGCACGGCCGGACAATCCACCTTCTTCAACGCGTTGGGCTTGCCTTGAGGCTGTTGGGCAATAGGGCACTAGTTTCCTACCCCGGACCGCTGCCACCTCCAATGCGGTGCGGCCCGGACAGTGGTTCCACTTCTAACACACTTCCCACCTATCCAAGAAAGGAAGAGAGGCGATGCACAGGACGAGCGTGACATGCGTAGCGCCGTCGTCCACTGGGAAGGATGTGCGACGAGCGCGATTCAAGCCGAGGTGGAAGAAGATGACGAAGCAATCACGGAATATATTGAAGCTTTGAAGAAACTTTAGCCTGTGGGAGGGAACATTGGTTTTTGATTTGATTTGAATTGTAGGCCAATGGTATTTAGGAAAGGATTTGCTTGATTGTTTAGAATGAATTAGAGCATGTAACAGACTTTACATTTGAATGAAATAGAATGAAATTTTCTGCAACGGAAGGGCTCTGTTGATGACGCGACAGTCCGGGGTGTCGCCTTTATGTCGCGGCCAAGCAGGGTGTCGCGACACTGTCGCGACAGCCCAGAGGGGCGCGACATGAACGCGACCGCCCGCTGCGTCGCGTCAAGAACCGACTTATTCAAAAACAAACGCCCCCCCTTCCTTCTTCCTTTCCGGTTTTCAAAAAACCAAACCTCCAACCTTCGAACCTTTCCCCCACTCCCTTGCATTCCAACTTTATGCTAGCTCAAAACTCACCCCAACCAACTCACATTGCGATGGAAGGAGGAAAGACATCGGCGGAGATTCATCACGAAGAAACGCCAAGCGGAGCGTCGGAGCTCACGACGGCGGATGGAGGAGCCTCCGGTCGAAGAGGAAGTGCCCGAGATCGGGATGGAAGAAGAGGAGGAGGAAAGATGGCTCCGATCGCGAATGTGGAAGAGGAACGGAAGAGACGAGCCAAAGCCATGAAATCGGTAACTATCCTTAAAACCTTGAATGATGGTAGAGTAGAGGTAGACGGAGCCCCTGGAGGGTGAATGTAGGGCGAAACGCCCATGAAAAAGAGGATCAAACAAAGAGGGCTCCAGCCGGTTTTACTCTGAGAATGCGTCAGCACAACCCGCGGCGACATGGTTTCGTGGCGGGGCGGGGCGTCGCGACAGTGTCGCGACGTCTAGGGCAGAAGCGACCTTATCGCGGCCTAAGAAGGTGACGCGATAAGGTCCGGTGTCCCGCACCGTAGCGACAAGGTCGCGGCTGCAATAGCTGTCGCGACTTTGCCCGAACACACAATAAAGGCCTGAATTTGAACTTGAACGAATTTTGCAGGGTGAAATGAGGGCTCGAGTGTCATGGACACTGGTGCTGGCTGCTTTCCTAGCCTTCCCCCCTTCCAGCGAGAGCGGGTAGAGAGATGGGGTTGGAGAGATTTTTAGGATTGAGAGGATGAGGGTGGATCCGGCCCTCACACAGTCCTGCGGAGCAGGTGGGACACAGAGGCGAGTGCCTTTGCATTCCCATGGGGGCACATGATCCCCAACTTGGAGGACGTGAGCCGGATCACAGGGCTCAGAGTCTATGGGCGGGCAGTGAGTGGCTACACCTACCCTGCTATCATGACTTAGCTGAGCGCCTCCTAGACCTCCCAGTAGAGCGCAGGTCCTCCCTAGTGCCTAGGGTAGTATTGTAGGAGAGCCTGGGCTTGTATGAGGCGGGGAAGAATGCAGGGGAGAGTGAGGATGAGTACTTGGCGAGGCTAGCTAGGGTCAGTCGGAGGGAGCTTGCGAGCGAGCCTGGGCTGCAGGCGGACTTGGACTTGCGCCACTTTCTCGTTCTCTTTCTTGGTAGACTTTTGTTTGCCATGAGAGGCGACGCAGTCCACTGCCGCTTCCTGCCCTTGCTAGAGGATTTAGGTGAGGTAGGGGGGTATGCTTGGGGAGCAGCCTTCCTAGCGCACTAGTTTGACGGCTTGAGCCCTCCGAGCAGCAGACGTCTACGAGCGGCTTCTACCCCTTCCTTAGGTACACCTTCTTTTCTAACTCTTCTGTTTTAAACTGCAATTTGCTTAAACTGCCATCTAATTTGTCTCTCATCTTGCAGGTTTGGCCTATCTACACCTCCAGCCCAGGGGAGAGGGGACCTCACACGGCCGGGCCTCGTGCCCATTGCATGCCGTTGGGACTCTCGCCGACACACCCGCACCTGGTTGATCAGCTGGAGCGCTTACAGGAGGCCATTGACAGCTACCCTTATCTGGATGTAAGTACCTTTAATCCCCGCTTTGGCTTAAAATTACTTGCTTGATTCGATTGCCCAATGACTGATTGCTTTTCTTCTTTGCAGGTGGTTTGGCAGCCATATCTGGGGGAGTGACGAGGGACAGCCTTGGTTAGCGCAGGCCCGCCCCTACTTCGGTAGGTCGGTGTGGTTGCATGCGCTAAACCTCGTGCTACCTCTAAACCTATTCCTGACCCAGCGTTCACTAGGCCTTACGCAGAGTGTCGTGGAGTTCCCGTCCGGGACCGCTTTCGCCGGCCGGGTCGGAGCTTTCGGGGACTTCACGACACGACAGACTGGCGTGAGCACGCACGAGAGCAGATTGAGAACTGGGAGTGGAAAGGCAAGGGTGTCAGATCGGACGCGGCCACTGACGATGCCTACCTCCAGGCGTACGCCTTGAAGTATGAGGAAAGATATAAGAGCACCCGACACCAGGTAAAACTTCTAAACCACAGCTCAAAGGATTTGGATTTATGATTAGAACTGACTTGGCAATTTATTGCAGGTGGATGTGCTGGTGAGATCGCCTCGCTTCGAGCCTTGCTCCATCAGCGGTGCAAGATCGGGAGGCAGCCCAGAGGCAGACAGCAGAGCTGGTAAGTGCCGAGCTCAATTTGAGCCTTTGATTTAACCCAAGCAGATTTTAGAACTTGACATGTCTTTTATGTACAGCGGAGTGAGCTGGAGAGGGTGAGGGGTATCGGGGCAGGCGGTGCCTCCTCCTCTCGGAGTGCAGGTGGCTGTCCATCGCTCATGGAAGCTCGACTGGCAGGAGCGGTGCTGAGAGCGAGGAGGTCAGAGGCACTTGGAGGAGCGGGTAAGTACATTTTAGAGGCTTGAATTAATCACTTCCAAATGTACTGAATGATTGCTTGTTGTGCAGGAGAGAGATTTGGAGCTCGCTCATGAGCATGCCATGGAGTTGCAGAGCGAGAGAGATCGGTTCCGGGGAGAGGCCCAGATCACCCGGAGCGAGAGTGATCAGCTGCGCATCTGGGCGGAGGCAGCTGAGGCACAGGTGGCGGAGATGACGAGGGAGCTAGCGACGCTGCAGTGCAGAGGCCGCCCGGAGACCTGGAGGAGGTCACCCGACTGCGTGCGGAGCTGTTGGCGCAGCAGACACTGGCGCGGGGCCTTCAGAAGATCGTGACGGACATAGGCCGTTCACGTAGTCGGAGCCGGAGTGGGGCGAGTGTCAGCAGGGCGACCGGCGCCTCCGTCGGACAGTATTTAGCGGGTTCCTCCAGCAGGCGGAGAAACGAGGAGGAGGAGAGGCATCGTCAGGGCGAGGGTAGCGCCCATGATGGCAGGGGAGGTGGTGCGATGCTACCACCTCCGGATAGGCGAGAGGGATCTGGGGAGAGTGGCGGTGGACAGTGAGGAGTCTTGTGAGCCACCTCCCCTTTATCTTTGTACATATTGTTCATATCTTAGTGCATTTTTACTTTTATGCCAATATTTATGATAAATGAATGATTTGATTGACACGAGTGAGAGGTGAGTTTCAAACAAGCGAGAGAGACAGAGAGTTCTGAGTGTGATATTGTACTCTGCCTTTGAAATGCCTGTTCCTGCACACACTTAGAAGAACAAGTTAGATCCGTTTAAAATGATAAAATCTAACTCCGTAATTGTGAAGGGGCCGAGCCTTATTAAATAGGCAAAAGACCATGAAAATAATGCATGTTACAGAAAAGCAATATGTACCCACTTTTTATTTTCTGAAAATTATATATTTTTGTGTTTGGGAATCTTTTGTTTTTTTTTGATTTTTGAAATTTTTGATTTTTTTTTGGTTTTGGGGATCTTTTGATTTTTTGGGTTTTGGGGATCTTTTGATTTTTTTTGGATTTTTGGAATTTTTGAATTTTTTTTTGGTTTTGGGGATCTTTTGATTTTTTTTAGATTTTTGAATTTTTGAAATTCTTTGATAACAACACTTCTTAATGTTGAGCGATTAACCGTGAGCCTTACCTCTACCTCACTTTGGCGAGTAAGATTTATGTGCAACGCATTTCATCTTAGGTTTGCTAAGATTTCTTGCCCCTGTGACATCAATGTTCCAACGCAGACCAAGTGTAGGGATTCTTTGGTCATTTTAGGAAGAATAGGAAGAATATAAATGTGATAAGACTTAATCTCGGGGTCGGGGTTGCCGCTTTGTAAGACTTGCAACGAGTATGCTACATGTGCTATTCATCTGTTGTCCAGGGACTTTAGGGCCACAGTATTTCCTTCTTTGCTTGGGGCATGCGTGCGACGGGCTCAAGGACGTCCCGCGGGGAACTGTACTGCCACTCTTAACATGCCCCTTCATTTTATATTTCGTCACTCTATTTTGTTTTGCTGATGCGCTTTCTTAGAACTGCCCGTCCCTCTTTGAGATTCAAACATGGTTTATACTGTTGCAGGTTTACAAGTTAGCCTTCCCCTTGCCCCTAGACCTTGTCCGAGTAGGGAGAGAATTGACCTTTGCTTCCCTGACGAGGGCTAAGCGAGAACATCATGCATGAAGAGGCAATGACCTTAGGTTACCCATGCCGAGTATGCGATTGCGCATAAATATTATCCCGCCATATAGGAGAGGGAGCGAGACACTTGGCAAATGGCTACTGTTAATTGGTGTTGTTATCAAAGACTGTTTATTAGGGGTAGAATCTTTTAAGATATAATCCATTCCATGGTGAGAGAGTTCATCACCATCGGCATTAACTAGCCTATATGCGTTCCTGGGTACACTTCTTTAATGACGTACTGCCCTTCCCAGTTTGCAGACAGTTTTGACCTTGGACCTCCGATTTTATGAAAATTCGCTTCAAACCCATGTCTCCTTCTTGAAACTTACGCTCAATCACTTTCTTTTGAAAAGACCTTGAGAGTCTATTTTGATATGAAAGCACATGATCGGCTGCAGCTAGACGCCGTTCGTCTAAGAGTTCTAGTTGTGTAAGCAACGCCTCCCGATGTTCATCGGGATTAAGTTCTTTGTCCAGCTGAATTCTTAGCGAAGGGATGAGGATCTCGTGGGACATACCGCTTCCATTCCATATGTAAGTGAGAAAGGAGTTTGCCCCGTGGGCGTGCGGATGGAGGTGCGGTAGGCCCACAGAGCCTCAATTAGCTTTTCTGGCCAATCAACGGATTTATTAGACTCACAAGTTTTCTTCAAATTTTCAAAAGTGTTTTATCGTGGCTTCGGCCTGGCCGTTGCCCTGTGGATAATAAGGAGACGAATGATGCAAAGAAATATTGAACTTCTTACAGAGATCTTGAAGGTCTTGTGATATGAACTGGGGTCCATTGTCGGTGACGAGGCTGCCAGGTACTCCAAACCGCGCAATGATGTTCTTCATGATGAATCTGCACACAGTCGAACCTTTGATTTCTGCAAATGCTTCTGCTTCGGCCCATTTGGTGAAATACTCAGTAGCAGTGAGGATGAAGGATTTTTGTTTTATCTGAGCATTAGGATCACCAAGGGGCCTGATGATATCAAAGCCCACATGGAGAAAGGCCAAGGAGAAGATAGTGGATGCAAAGAGGAAGACGAGCATGGATTTTATCGGCATGGATTTGGCATCTGACACACCTACGAACGTAGGCGGCACAGTCCTCTTCTAAGGTTGGCCAGTAGTAGCCCTGCCTAAGGATCTTCTTGGCTAACATCTGACCATTCACATGCCCTCCGCATTCACCGGAGTGGGATCCTTCCACTATTTTCCAAGCCTCTT